>JACEEZ010015070.1:121235-132210 GCA_016584305.1 Chionoecetes opilio
CCAATAACGCAACATAAATTACTTAAAAAACCTCCACATTTTTTTTTAATGCTCAAAGGGCGCAAAAGTGTAATACTGATTGGTCAGATTAACTTGTACTAACCTAAGTAAGGCCAGTAAAATAGAGAAAAAAAACATTCATATTCCACAAATACAATTTCTCATAACGAGTTTCATTTTTTTATTTCCTATATGCAGAAATACTCTTAACCCATATCCTACCTACTTAATGTCACCAAACCGAACGTATTAGGTATATACATGACGCTCCTGTAGTACTTTCTCAAAGTTTACGTGTATACACGGAACCCTCGCTTTACGGACCTTAATTTAGATAACAAATATCGGCTTCAATCTTTTCTGCAAGTCCGGTAAATGCGTGCTTTTACCGAATAAGTTCAGTATATGCGTTGTACAGTTCTGATTGTTTTTAATTGCCCTGTATTCGTGTAGTATTTGTGATGGCTGCATGTATGTAAGTATACGAACTTTCGTCAGATGTAACGGACAAAGTTCACGATACATGGAATTAGTCGGAAATAGGGAACTTTCACCTCATATAACGACCACAATTTGTTATATGCGAAAAGTTCGGATCGCTCGGATAATTATAATCTCGCATCCTTTCCCATAATTTGTTCGTCAAAGCGAGGGTTTACTGTACATCATTTACCCCATTAATTACACTGGGTAACAAAAACATATGTTTTGAAAATCGTCCAGGGTTTTCCAGCTGAATTAGACTAATTTTGATGCTCTGAGTCCGAAAATGACCTTGGTTTTGCTCAATCAGGTCAGGTTTTTTTGCTACAGAAATTTAAAAAAAATCGATTTTTCGTAAAAAAAAAAATTCTGCGGATCATCAGCTGAGAAACCCCTGATGATTTTTTTCCGTTTCCTCAAGAAATAAAGTCAGCGTATCCAAATTCATTCAGTTTTTATTTAGTCCATCAAATTTGATAAGCATAATTATCATAATATTAGTATAAGAATGAGCGTTACGTGACACAAAAGTTCAGAGTTCACGGCATAAATCGGCGTTTCTTCGATTCCCGTGTGTGAGCAGCTGCTGGGTTGTCTCTCTTCAGCGACCAGCAGTAGTCCGCCATCATGACTGCGTCCCACCTCCCCTGGTACCTCTCCTCCATTTGGCGCATGTCCTGATGGAACCTTTCTCCTGCTCGTCGCTCATCGCCCCAAGGTTTTCAGGAAACTTCTCCATGTGTGAGAACAGGAAGTGCATCTTAATACTCATCAAAACCCGAGTTTTTGGAAGGCCTCTATCATGCTGCTGACGAGTCTGGCGTGGTTTGCTGCCTTCGTGGTTCCCCAGGAAGTTGTTCACCACCTGCATCACAAACGATTTCCACGCGGCGCACTCTAGCGTGTTCATGGAGTTTTGGAACTCTGTGGTCCTTTATGAGCTGCCGTATCTGTGGGCCATCGAAAATGCCGGCCTTCAGCTTCTCAATGGTCAGTCCAGGAAAGGCTCGGCACAGGTAGTTGAAGCACCTCCCATCCTTGTCCAGAGCGCGCGTGAACTGTTTCATTAACCCAAGCTTCAAGTGTAGCGGTGGATCAATATCTTCTCCCGGTCAACAAGAGGTTCGTTTATGATGTTTCTCGCCCCAGGTACTAACTGCTCTCTCGCGCCGGCCACTCTTTCTTTACATAGTGCTGGGCTCTGTCTCGACTGTCCCACATGCATAAAAGCATGGGTACTTCGTGAACCCGGACTGCTGACCAAGTAAAAGTTCACCATCTTCAAGTCCGACGCAGATGATCCATTGGTGCTGCTCATATTGGATTTTGTCGAGCACGTACTTCACTGTTCATATTCTCTTTGAGAGTTGTGGAGTGCGCAAGAGGATTGAGGCGAACTGGTTCCCGTTGTGGAGGGAGCACACACTTCAAAGAGCGCTTACAGCTGTCAATGAAGAGTCGCCAATCTCTCGGATCGTATTGAGGAGCGCCGAGTTTAACAAGAGACCGGCGACATCTCGGCAGTACACGAGGTCTTCCTCCTGGCAGAAGTAGCCCATGTAGGCCTCATGCCTTCTACGAAAGAAAGTGATACGCGCGTCCTTGCAAGTAGATTTTTCTCTTTGAGTCTGGAGGCCAACAGCTCGGAGAAGTCTTCGACAAGCTGAGATCCCGAACCAGATCATTAAGCTCACATTGTGAAAAGGGCTGCGGACTATCTTGTGCTTCATACTCTTCTTCTGTATATCCTCGCTCGTCTGTACTGGTGGCCTCGTCGTCGCTGTCGGGAAGCTCTGTGAACGCTGGTACAGGAATTTCTTCGCAGTGAGCCAGTGGACGGCGGGGAGATGGAAGGTCGGGGTACTGGAGGCTGTGCCGATTCTTCCGGTTGATGCCATTAGTATTGATGGCGCAGAAGTAACAATCCGATGCTGGTCAAACGGCTCCCTCCAAACCATCGGAATCCCAAACTTCAGTGAAGTTTTCCGCGCCCTTCGTCCACCGCCGGAGGTATTCCACGCACGTCTTGCACACCGTGTGCGGTGCCCAGGACTTATCTTGGTCACCAGCTTGACTTTAAAGTAAGCCCCGTAGGCGCGCTTCACAAATCCTGTGATGTGTTCTTCCTGTCCCCTGACAGCGTGTATTGTCCGCAGATGTAGCAGAAAACGTCAGGATTATTCCTGCATGACCGTCGCGCCGAAGCCATCACAATAAACTGAAAGAAAAAAGAAAGATGCAGCTGAGTGTCAGACAATGAAATTTAGAATTTTAGAATTTAGAAATTTAGAATGGAGTAATGGTGAGACAGGTATTGATTTGATTGGCTAATTGTGGAATTCCCTTTATTCGTGTCTGTGCATTGTAATTCGATATATTCTTCAAGAAAAATATGATTGAACTCAAAACCCCTGATATTAGCATATGTATAGCTCGTCAGGTAGGCCTATGGCTGTATCTCAAAAAGTTGACCTGATAGAGCAAAATCAATGTGATATTCGGACTCAGAACACCTAAATTAGTCTAAATCAACTGAGAAACCCCTGACGATTTTTTGGCTGTTACCCAGTGTTATAGTATGTCAACATAAGAATCAGGTACACCAAAAAATACCCATTAATCCTTCTTTCATAAACATACTAATTTAACCAAAATATACAGAATTACAACATATAAATATATAATATATATATATATATATATATATATATGGTAAATCTTAAGAACAAGGGCTCCACCCCCTATCTTCTTCTTCTTCTTATAGCTAACAAGCTTGGGGACATGGTGGATATCGGGGTTTTTGGGTGGGGGAGCACACACATAAGGGAAAAATGGCCCCTACAAAGAAATCCATAAAATAGGGAAATTTCCCTAGTTCATAGACTTTATCGGGGCCATATTTCCTTTATATGTGTGCTCCCACACCCAAAAACTCCGGTTTCCACCACGTCCCCAAGCTTGTTGGCTTTAAAAAGAAAATAGGATTTAGTTTTCCCCAAAATACAAAATTTTACCCCTAATCACCCCCTCAGAAATGGCTGCATCCCCTAATACCGCCAATTTAATCCCTATGGAAGTTTTTCTCGAACCTGAATTTAAATCCCAGTCAAATGGATGGACTCTTAAAAACAAAAATGGGTTTAAGGACAGAAAATTCCCTGGTTTGGGGTTTTAGATAAAAACCCTTTTTCTTGTTTTTTAAGAATGATTTTTCACAACCCACGTCTCTACCCACATTAATTTTTTTTCATGTGCCCAAATTTAAGCTGCTCAAGTATTTGCAATTTTTTTGGGGGAATTCGGAATTGGAATTTTAGGCTTGTCCCCTGGCGATTCCCCCTTTTACTTTAAACGTGTAAACTTAAGCTTGGGCAAAAGTGGGAAAAAAACTTCCCGGGGGTTTTTTTTTTTAAAATTTAAAAATGGGCCCGTCTTGTTTTTTAAAAAGTCAAAAAGTTTTTCACCGAATTTTTCCCCCCTTCCCATTTTATTTTACCCGGGGGGGGTTTTTAAGCCCGGCTCGTTTAAAAAGGCTTTTCTGCCTTACAAAAATTTCGAAAAACCTCTTTGGCCCCCTACGACCTGAAAGCGCTTTTTTCACTCAATTGCCTTTTGGTATTTTTTTTTTTTTTTTTGGCTTGGTAAGTCAGTTCAGTCTCAGGTTACCCCTGCCTTAGTAATTAGATTTAGACGAACCCTTTGTCAAATTTTCCCGAAATTTTTTTTATTTTCCCCTAGGAAACCGGGGGAAAACCGGGTAAGGGGTCTGTTGTTTCCCCCCAGTTTTTGGTTTGCCGGGGTCGAAGGCGGTTTTAAAAGTCCCCCCCATAAGAAAAAGGTGGGGGGCCCCTCTTCCTTCTTCAAAAATTCGCAAGGATTTTTTTTTTTTTTTTTTGGGAAAAAAGGGTTTCCCCCGTCTTTTTTCCGTTTTAAGGGGTTAACGTCCCGGGGCGAGCCCCTTTAAATGAAAGGGGGAACTTGTAAACAAATTTTTAACCCAATATTTTTATTTTTTAAAAAATTTTTTTTAAATTTTTAAAAATTTCCCCTTTGGGGGTTTTTATATTTTGAGGATGGGGGGCCATATTTTTTTCAAGGGGGAGGGGCTCCCCCCTCGTTTCCAGGGGGTTTTTGGATACAAAAAGAAATTAATTTAGGTTATTTCCCCCGCCCCCTCGCCCCCTTGATAAAGGGGAAAGTTATGGCAGCATTGGGGGCCGGCCCGGAAAAGGGCAAAAAGACTCCTCGATTTTTCAAAGGCATTTTTACCCTGGTCCTTTTAGGGGTGGAGCCTTAAAGGGGGGAAACAAAGAATGCTAAAAAATTTAATTTCATTCTTTTTTTAAAAGGGGGTTTTTTTAAAATTAAAAAAAGTCGCCTTTTCGCATCTTTTTTGGGGGTTTGGGCTAAAATTTCCTTTTTTACGGAAAAGTGGCCTAGATTTAATTTTCGAATAAAAAAGAATAAAAAATTTTTTAAAAATGGGGAAATTGGTTTTAAAAAAGGGGTTTTATTTTTTTTGTTGGGGGCCCCCAAGGTTTACCCCCGGGCACGCCCCCCCAAACTTCTTTTTTCCCCCTAAAGTAAAAACCCCCCCCCTGGTTGAAAGGGGCCAAAAAATTTCTCTACAAACTTAAGGGGCTATAAGTATAAGTACCGCCCAAACAAACATTTTTTAAAATTTTCGCCGCCAACACAAAATTTTGGGGAAAAGGCATTAACCCTCCCCCCCCTTTTCGGAAATCATCTCAAACTATCCTTTTTTGGAATCGGGCTTTTTAAGGGTTTTTATAAATAAAAAATTTAAAAAAAAGGGCCTTTTTCTAGGGTTTGGTTAGGGTGTTTTTTTGGGGGGTTTGGAAAAGTGTTTTTGTTGGGGCCCCCGCGGAAGGGGCCCCCCAATTGCCGTTTTGCCCCCCATCAAAACCAAACCCCATTTTTGACCCGGGTCTTTTTTATTATTGGGCCCCCAAAGGAAAACCCCCAAAAATTTTTCAAACGGAAAAAAGTTTTTTTCCCCCCAAACCAAACAGGGGGAAGGGCGGCTCCGCCCGCCCCCCCCTTTTGAAAAAAACCGAAAACCGCCTAGGTTTGAAAGGGGGAAGGAGCCCCACCCGGAAAGGGAATTTGGGATTTTCCCCCGGGGGTTGGATTTAAGGGGTTTGTTTAAAAACCCCAAAGAAATTTTCCCCCCCTTAGTAATTGGGGGGGAATTACCTAGGGCTTTCAGTGCGTTTTTGGTTGGTGAGGGTCGGGGGTTTTGGGTTTTCGGGTTGGGTTTTTTTTGGTGAATTTTTCCCCCGGGTTAGAGCCCTTTTTTTTTACCCGGGCCGGAGGGAAACCCCGTGGGTTTTCCCCACCCCACCACCCCCCTTTCCTGGGGTTTTTCCCTAAAATTTGGGGGATTTCCCATATTTATTTTTTTATAACCCTTTTACGCTTTCTTGTAAAGCGTGTTTTCCCCGTAATTAAAATTAAAAGCCCGTGGGAACATTCTTTTTTAAAAATAAAGGAGGGCTTCGGGCCCTTCTTTTGGGGCGGGCGTTCTCAGGGGGCCTTCCGCAACCCCTCCCCAACCCAGCGGGACTAACAGGACGCGAATTTTTTTTCCCGCAGGGGGCCCCCCACCCTCCCGTCAGGGGAAGGGGAACCAACGTGGTCTCTCACTGCCGTTTTCTTGCAGGGCGCCCCCCCAAAAAAATTCTGTAAGACCCCCTTGGCAATGTTTTTCCCCAGAAGCGCTATGTTCCCTCTGGGGCAGTTATTTCCCAGTACATAAATTTTGTTTCAAAAAATTTTAAATACCTTCAGGTTTTTTGAAAAGGAAAATATCAAAAAACATCCCTCAGGGGTTAGTATGTGGTATTAAACAGGGGGTCTTTTGTTTTTGGTTTGCACCCGTAAGGGCTTTCAGCTTATGTCTCGCACAGGGCGTTTTGGGGTGTGCTTCCAAAAAGTCCTTCTTTTTACTGATGAAACCAACGCCCCTGCTGCTCCCCCCCGGGCTGCATGCTGCTTTCAAACATACATCCTTTGAAGAAAAAAAAACATTAGAAATGCAAAAAATAGATTAAAACATGAGCATTAAAAGGGTGTTTTCCTGATATCTGGAAACTGACAAAAAAACAATTGTTTTAGGGATTAATACCCTTTCCCCGGGGACTGCGGGTGTTTCTAAATTACCTCAAAAAAAAAAAATCGTTCGGGGGGCCTTCCTGTTAAGGTTCCCCAAAGGATGAAAAAACACTAACCCACCCCCAAAATGTTGGAAAAGAAGGTATACAAACACGATGCAAACAGGGGAAATCATAGGGGAGGAGGAATTTGACATGAGATCCACTTTGATTGCAAATCCGTAAGGGAAAGGAGAGGATTATAACAAAAGGAAACAGACACCATGGGACCCATTGTCATGAGGGTATAGGAGAAAAAACAACAGAACTTGCTGATAGGCAAAAGTGAAAGAATACGGAGGTAGGCAGTGTCAAAACCTAAAACCTGATCATAAGAGGAAGATGAGGAGGGAGAGACCAATGCTAACAGCAAATTAGGAAAAGGGGGAAAATTCTACCCGCACGCAAAAACAGTTGGATAAGTTTGGGGGGCTTACAGATGAAATATTACAGTCTGTTCATTTAGAACAAAGTTGAGGACTTTTCTGTCGGGACATTTAGATTTGAAAGTTTTACATACTTTGGGAGCGCAGCACATAATGAGGCGGGTTTTTATGTCAAAAAATTTTCGGCGGATTTGGGATAAGCCCCGGGGTTTTTGACTCGCTCACAGGATATTTGGGGGTTTTTCGGACCTGTGCGAGGGTGATTCGCCCCGGTAACGTCCCGGATGACTGCCCCCGGGGATTAACCCTGAGGATTTGGCCCCCTTTCGTATTTTTTTTTTCTGTTTCGAAGCTCCTTCTGCAGCATGTATCATGTGCGTATATATTTGAAAGCTTAAAAAATTTTAAAAATTCCCCACATCTTTAATAATTCCAACAGTTTTTATTTAAAAACCTCCTACAAAATAACTTGATATCTCTCAGCACTGTACCCCTTTTTTACACCCTTTTACCCCCGAAATTAAACTCCATCGTAAAAATGCCAAAGACCTCCCATGTCTGGCCATTTTTTTCCCTTTTTTAGCATTGAAACAAATTTCCTCGAAAGACCTCTTGGTTTTCATGTGATACTTAAACCCTTGTGCATACAGGGCCCTGACTATTCCGTGGCGTGGGGGATATGATTTTCAAATTTTTTCCTTTTAAATTTTGCACACTTTGCCACTTTAAATTTTAGGCCATTTCCAGGCACTAAGTTTCTATTTGGGAAAACTGTATTGTGTTACTCCTACGAGATAACACTAAATCGCCAGGCTGTTTTTTCTATGTACAGACGTGTAGTGGGGTAATCTACATTTCTACATCCAGATTTTAGGAAAGTTGAAGGGGTACTGGAAAGTCTGTCAATTTTTTTTCTGATCTTGTCATAAGAGATTGGCTATAAATGATCAAATTACAAAAAAATCAACAAGTAAGCGACCAAAAATAAGGTCGCCACTAGGGTTTAGTATTTTTCTGAGTGTCCTCCCGAGTCGTCGTCGCGCGAAAAAAAAAAAAAGCAAATTTGAAAAACCCTTATACTGAGATACAAAAACATAAAACAACGCTGAAAAAGGGTAGAATACAGTCATGATTAAATACTGGTATTATCTTTTTGGGGCCCTACAAATTAGTAGCGATGCTATAATTCGTAATATTTGGCGGGTGGCGCTATACTTACTACGGTAATGTTTCTTTTTCAACCTTTTTCCCTTTTGTCCCCCCAAATCCCCGACTTTTTCTTCCTTACCAGCAGGTTTTTTTATTTCAACTTCTTCCAAGCCTTTATCTGTAATACTATCTTTTTTAGGTTTTTTTCTCCCCTTGTTCTTTTCCAAAGGTTTGGGGGGTTGCTTTCCTCCCGGTTAAAATTTAAAATAGACACCATCTTATTTCTAACCTTTGTATTTTTTTAAATTTTTTTACGTTCTTTTAAATTTTTATGGGAAACCACAACATTTATTTAAATTATAGTTTTTGTACCGATAGTTGAGAGACTGCCGCTTGTTATCTTTGTTCTTTTATATGGCTGCGTGTCCAGGTAAAGGTGAGGTCAAAGCAACGGGATGCAATTGATCCTTCCCCCCTTTTCTGTGCCTTCATTCCTTTTCACTGAAACCCTCATACCGACAAAAGGAAACTTCTTTTTAGTTTACCAGAGATTTTTCATTATTGACTCAAGCAGACCATTTCCACGACAACTCCATTGTGCACAGTGCTAAAGTTTATTAAAAAACAAAAGTTGATTTTTGAATTTAAATTTAAACAGATTTTGCTTTTATTTAGAACATATGCTATGTCAAATAGGGGAAAATATTCGTAAATTTTGTGGCATACCCTTAAAAGCTAATTAGACAATTTTGGGCAAAATAAAAATTTTCACGTTCATCTTTCAGTTTTACATCATTTAGAACTTAAACTTAGGGCTAGACCCCTAGGAATTCTAAGGCGGCTTAATAAAGGAAATAATCGAAGTGCTAATTTGGGGGAATTATCGAATTGTCAACAAATGCAAATTAGCATCCGGCAGTTTTGCATCCTTTTGGATGTGTACTTACATTTCAAGCAAAACCTTTCTGTTCAACAGTTCCAGGTTCACTATAGGGGGAATAGGAACGGCTACCGTAGTCAACTAAATTTAAAGGATAAGGTCACTAGAGCAGATTTTTTTTTCTTCCACCAATGCGCTCACCATATATGATGGGCATTTTTTGTGAGAATGAATTTCCATTCAAAAGCTCAAGTTAATTAAGGCTATATATAGGCCACTATGAAAAAACCGTTACCGATGGGCGACTTCAATACGAAGATTTTCGATAAGAGGAAGTAAAAATATAAACAAAGCAATCACGAAAATTAAAACTTAAGTCATTTAGAAAGGGGAAAAAAACGGAAAGCCAGAACCTGTCATGCCCGCCACCTATATAAATTTTTTAGGTGACAAGGAAGGGCCCAAATTTTAACGCAAAGCACGTCCTTTTTTTACAACATAATTTTGTCAGTAATTAAGTATTCTCGAGTGCGTTATATCAAAACACATTACTGTGTAACGAGACGCAAAAGATATACGTAAAAAGACATGAAGGTGAGAAAAAAATGATAAATAAGAGAACAAAATGAGGGCGTACTGGTGAGAAAATGCCGAGCTGCCTCTTGACTGGGAAAGGGGAGTAGGGGTTCCCGACGGGAACAAAAACATGTCGTACATGGGGATGCATTTCAACCCCAAATTTTGGGAAGGACGGGCCCCCTGCGAAGAAAAACGGCAGTTGAGAGAGGCCGCGCCCCATGGTCTCCCCTTTCCCCGGGCCCGGGGGTGTAGGGGCCCCTGACGGAGAAATAAATGCTCCGTTACAAGTTAATCCGCGCTGCCCGGTACAGAGGGGTCAAAGGCAAGGCCCTGACAGAAAAGCCGCGCCCTGTATCATCAACCGTAACAACAAAGTACTTCCTTGATTTTCAAGAATTCTCTCTCCGAGTGGCTATTATATTCCCCTTACTAGGTATACGACCAAAAGTATACTAAAAAGACTGAAAGAGAGAAAAAATGTATAATGAGAAGAGAGTGGGTAAACCACCCCGAGTATCCTACGGCGAATAATCCGCCACGGAAATTCCCCGGCCGTGGGGGCGGTGGGGGTGGCAGGGGCCCGGGGCAAGCTGTTGCCTTCCCGCGGCGGGGTGAAATGAAAATAATCATGACCCCTTTGGGGCCCTAATGGCATCCGAAAACACAACCTTTTGGTAACCCAAAACCTCCTGGGCCCTCACCCCCGCCGAAGGCCCCCTGCCAGACGTGGATGAGTCCTTGCTTGTATTTCATCCTTTTTCATATATAGAATCAGAGAGTCAGTAAGAATAAGAAGTCAGAGAAGAGGCGCCCGTACGATTTTATTTTGTCGGCCTCCCCTAACCAAACCATCCATCGGGTACGTCTACTATCCCCCGGTTTTTGGGGATGAATACATTTTTGTTATAAATGTGAAAATTTGGGGTTACGGGTGCACGTTTCCCCCACAGTTTCCGTGCAGAAAAGTCTTGGCCTTTTTGGGGTCTAAATAGAGTTAAAAAACGGATTTTGGAAAACCCTATTTGGGAGGGTTTTTTTGGGGACTAAAAAATTTTTCTTTGATTTTCCGTATCTATCGGGAAATGCGTTCTTTACTATCAAAACAAAATTTATAAAAATGTTCTTTGGGGGCAGGGTTCGTTAAAAAAAAAATAGAGAACAATTTTTATTGTCTTCCAAGATTAGTACAATTGGATTTAATCATTTTACGTTGTAGGAAATAAAAACCCCCCAAAATTTTTTGGGACTTAAAAAAAGTCCCAAAAAGGAAACCAACCTTTAATTTTTTTGGCCCCGTTTCCCAAAAATTTTTACCTTTTGGGGAA
>JACEEZ010015071.1:0-53549 GCA_016584305.1 Chionoecetes opilio
CTCTATATTCCTTGTCCTCACCTCACCTCCCTTACTCCGGTTCAGACAGCCATCAGTCACCGTGAGAGCAACTCAACTCCCAACCCTACTCCGGTGTCGACGCTCACTCGTCACCGTGAGGGCAACCCCACTCCCAACCCTACTCCGGTGTCGACGCTCACTCGTCACCGTGAGGGTAACCCCACTCCCATCCCTACTCCGGTGTTGACGCCAGCTCGTCACCGTGAGAGCACCTCCACTCCCACTCCCACTCCGTTATTCCCTACCTCTCCTCCCCGTCCCGTTCCTCTCTTCCACTATCTGCAGGAGGCCGTGGCGGATCCCCGTGCAGCTGGTAAAGGCGGGTGTTCCCTGCCTTACACACCCCGACTGGCCCACGTACGCCGTCAGTTAAAGGCGCTCCTGGCGGTGCCTTTACCTACCTCCCTCATCACGCCTTCACCAAGCCGCAGAGGCCTCGGTGGTGAGGCCAACCGCGGTGAGACTCCTGGCCGCCTCTCCCAATAGGCGTCCAGCCCACTGAAGACACCGCCGCGCCTCAATCCACTCACACCGGGACGCTCAATCCCTGTCCTGTTGGTGACTGAGGCCAACCGCGGTGAGACTCCTGGCTGCCTCTCCTGTTGGGCACCCAGTCCCCAGGGGACACCAACGCGCACCAAGCCACCCACACCTGGACGCTCGCTCCCTGTCCTGTTGGTACCTGAGGAGGACTTGGGAGTCTGGTGCCTAGCCGCTGCCAAGGGGCAGTGATATATATATTCTGTAGTACAAAAGGAAGTTGTAAAACCAAAGAGGAAATAAACCCAAGCCGGAGATCCCAGTTTCTTTGGCCCTCGGAGAGAACCTGATATAGCAACGTAACACCACTAACCGCACCTGTCTGTTCAGCACGCTCACTACAACCAGTTGATGTATCATCAGGTTTATTACCTTGCAACGTTGGCCATAACTTCAACCAATTTTCCATCTTAATGCAATGTACAGCACACGATTTACTCAGTTTAGGAGTACATTTGTAATGAGGCGAAGCCCGCGGCAATACTGCAGGCTCCCTAGTCCTTATGTCCGAGTTAGGTGTGGCGTTGTGTCTTCTTGGTAGGATATAATTTTAACGTCACTTCATATTTGTGGACCCTTACTCTTAGGCCTAGAGATATGACACCCTTTGGTCCTACTCATTTGCATGATTTAAGAATCTTATGACTTTCAGGTATAGACTATAGTTCAATATGAATAAAGCTGGATAAGAACTATGAATAACACAAAAATTTAATCCTACTAAGTTGAACCACGCCACACGAAGTGAACACATACGCCTCGCAGTACTGCTGCGGGGTTCTAGTTTTTAAAAGTGCATTACGCAGTGTTACTCGTGTTCCATATAGTATTTTTATGTAATACTGTCAAATAACTATATGAAACAATTACACATTACTTTCACCATACATGCAAAAATTTCGTCACTTACGTATTTCATTTTATCCATTCCTCTTCAGCAAAAAAGTAACCTTTCATTGAACGTGTATTTTTTCTTGCCACGGAACCCTTGATACCTCTTCCCAGAACCCTGGGGTTCCATGGAATACACTTTGAGAACCACTGCACTGGTGTATAGAAATATATAACTTTCGAAACTATTTGCCCAATCTCATTTTGATCATCATTGCTGAGTGCAATAATATATGAGCTTTAAGGTTAACTAAGCTTCATCTAGATTCTAGATTGTTATCTTATCAAGTATGATAGCTGTATAAGCATTAAAAGGGTGTGTACTATTTCTTTTTTTATTATAAGGTGGGGATTGTATAAGATTGTAAGATGGGGATATACACTATGCTGCGCGTAACCTCGGTGTTCATCTCCATCGCAGTATTAGCCTTTGAGCTTGTTTCGGGTGGCAACCCGCTACCCTATAACACAGGGCTAGTGTGACATCTGAGTTACCACAGATTTTTTTTTTTACATCAAAAAGGGTTGGCCAAGGGCAAAACAAAAAAAAGAAGAAACAAAAAGCTAGCTTAATTGCCAGTCCCTCTAAAGAAGACAGTGTTAAGAGAATATAAAAAGGGGGGATAGACCATTTTAGTTCGGTAAGTGCCTTGTTACACCTCTCTTGGAAAGATTTAAGTCGTAGATAGGTTGAACAATAGAAACAGTAAGAGAGTTCCAGAGTTTACCAGTGAAGGGGATGATAGAGTGAAGATACTGAAAAAAATGGGAATGAGTGGAGATTAAATCAGCCACGCGGAAGTGCCCAGCTAAGAAGGTGTTGGCGCCAAACTACAATGAGAACAGTTCCAAAATTCTTAAATCAGCATTAGGAAAAATGCTCAAATCACGGCTAAACCAACTCAGTGTGAATATTCTAATTTTCTGCTATTGTTTAGCTGGAGGTATCGTGACAATTCATCTATAACATAGACTTTTTACAAGTCTTACCTTACCGACAATTGATTCAACAATCACATGGCTACGTGATGGCACTGATATCACTGATGGGCGATGTTTGAATTTCACAAATCGTTCAAATTGCCGCTTATTTTGATGTTTATAATGTGTTCTCAGCAAATATACAAACACACAAACAATTGTAACCCATATTGTGTGCAATAACTGTCAAGTAAACACTATATATCGTTACTGTCTACTGTTTGGCCATGTCGCTCCCACATCGTCCTGGTCATTCTGGTCCGACGAAGGAAATTCACATTAGATATGTATTGGCACGACACATAGTTGCCATCATCCCGCAGTTCCGTTACTTGCCGGCATCGTCCCGTAATGTCGATGTCTGCTGGGTTGTTAACTCTTGCATTAGGGAAATGGACAGAATAGGGATGAGAATGAGTAGAAAGTCTTGTGCAGCAAGTCCGCAGGAGTGGGGGGAGGCATGCAGTTAGCAAGTTCAAAAGAACAGTGAGCATGAAAATAACGGTAGAAGATAGCAAGAGAAGTAACATTGCGGCGCAACTTTTCAACCTTGTATCTCGGTGCATAAGGGTCAAAGCGTTTCAATATTCACACACATGGCGAGTCAGAATATGAAGCAATTATACACGTCTTGGCAACTCATCTCCCATCCCTACCGCGCCCCTTACAGCTTGATTTCTTCGCGCGCCTAGACCATGCTTTCTGCTCCATGTGTAAATATATTAATTAGATGTTTTCTTGTCTTTCTTTTACTTTTCACTTTTCGGGAGGGAAATTGTAAACTGCGATTTTCAGAGCTAAAAGGTAGAGGCGCGGCGACCGAAGCTGCTTCGTCGCCATGGTAACTTTGCTGTTCCTGCCTGGGGTTTTGGATACACTTCTTAGTTCTTAAGTTTATTCCTTACAATAAAGGCACCAATATCTGAAACACAAAGAACTGAAATGAATACCATCACCATACATTAATTGTGTCTTATACTCCTTATACTATAAACTACTCCTAACACTCAAGACAGCACATCTTCCTTCTCCTTCAATTCAAGACGTTAGTTTTGTCTAATGGTTTCATGTCCTGCGTTTCCAGTTGCACCTTCCTCATCGTTGTCAGAATCGTCAGCTCCATCTTGATATCTCAGTGGTCATCTTGTTGTGCGTCTGGGCCGTCTGGTGGTTAGAGCTTCCTCCTCGTTTCCTTCATCTCGTTCACCCTCGCCCGATGTTTCGCGTTGTCTGTTTTCATGTTCTCCTAATCTCTGACTGTGGGACAGGTGTCCATCATAAGGATC
Organism: Chionoecetes opilio; assembly: GCA_016584305.1. Classification (NCBI taxonomy): domain Eukaryota; kingdom Metazoa; phylum Arthropoda; class Malacostraca; order Decapoda; family Majidae; genus Chionoecetes; species Chionoecetes opilio. The sequence goes on from JACEEZ010015071.1 coordinate 3,720, forward strand.
GTCACCGTCTTCATCCTCCTCTATCCATCTGCTGGTTGTCCCTTCTGGAATCATCTTCATCTGTGATGTGCTGCGCAGTATCCTTTTCTCTCCTCGTTGGATGATGGCTGAGTCCCCTCTCCGTTCCTTAACTTCCCAAGGTTTGGGATCATATCTCGTGGTGAGCTTATCGTGTTTATGTTGTTTCAGGAGCACTTAATCTCCTGGCATTATCTGGGTTGGCTTGGCTCTGTTTTTGGTATCTGTTCGAAGCTTCAGTTTGTATTTCTCCATCTGATCCTTTTGCCGTGCCGCCTCCCAATTCTGATTCTCTTCGCTGTGTTGTAGTTGTGGTAGCTTCACTTTTAGATCTCTACCCATAAGAAGCTTGGCTGGAGTCTCTCCTGCCATAGTATGTGGGGTGCTCCTGTAGTGCAGTAAGAACTTGTCCAGGTGCCGTTTCCAGTCTTTCGCTTCTGTGTTCAGAGCTCGGAAGGCTTTCAACATGGTTGCGAAGAATCTTTCAACTTCTCCGTTAGTTAGTTAGTTAGTTAGTTTTTTTTTTTTTTTTTTTTTTTTTTTTTTTTTTCCATTTGTGCCTATAGCGCCTGTAGGCAGTGGTGACCCAGGGCTCTGATGGTAGGCTCTGGAGGTTCACTTGAGGGCTCTGATGGTTGGTCCTCGCCCGTGGTGGCGCAGGCAGGATTCTTATAGTGACGCCTGTGATTAGAGGCTCATGCCGCCCCCCTGTGTCCTCCGATGCACTCGCAATCGAAGGTAGAGTTGATGGGCAGGGCATGTGGGTGTTCTTAGGCCACTCGACGGTGCAGAAAGGTTTTGGGTTTCTTCGGTGATCTAACTCGGGTCAACGAGAACGCCAGTCGGAGACCCTAACCACTCCGCTACCGCCTCCCCCAAAGCTTGAGGGTGATAAGGTGTAACCTTCCGGTGTCGCATTCCCCATTCATCGCAAAACCGGCTGAATTCTTTTGCTCTGAACTGCGGTCCGTTGTCTGATACAATAACTGTGGGAACGCCATGTGTGCAAAGACATCTCTCTAGAATGGAGGTAACAGTGTTCGTATCGGTGGATTTGACTATGAAAGCTTCGGGCCATCTGGAGCCTGCATCGACTATTCCAATTACGTAGTCTCCACTCGGGAATGGTCCACAGATATCAATGTGGATCACTTCCCAAGGCCCCTTCATCATTGCCATGTTCACAGGATTGGCTTGTTTCCTTGGGTCCAGACTAGCACATGGTATGCAGCGTTTTACGGTTTCTTCCACATCTTTGTCCATGTTGGGCCACCATACCTTGGCCCGGAGGAGTGCTTTTGTTTTTACCATTCCCATGTGCGTCTCGTGCGCCAGTTGCAACGTGCGCTGTTGTAAGTTTCTGGGGATGACAATTCTAGATCCGAGCACTACCACACCACGTTTTGTTGTCAGTTCGCTCCTTACATGTTTGAATGGTTCCGTCACCTTGTTGGTCCAATCATTCGTTTGGATCGCTTCCTCTATCGCCCTAAGGGTCGGATCTTGTTTGGATTCTTCCACTATTTCTGATAGAGGCAGGGCTTTTGGAACGCTGTTGGCCACAATGTGGTTAATAAATCCTTCCGCTAGCTTTTCTTCAGCTGAAACCTCCCCGTGATACTTCAGAGGTTGTCTTGACAGTATGTCAGCGGGATTTTCACTTCCTTTGATGTGTTGTACGGTGTAATCATACTGTTGCATGCGTAGGATCCATCGTAGTACGCGTGCGGACGGCTTGCCCTTGGGATTGAAAATGGTTGTCAGTGCTTGATGGTCGGTCATGATGACAAATTCTTTCCCATACAGATAAAGGTGGAACTTTTCACATGCCCATACTATGGCTAGCGCTTCCTTTTCCAATTGGCAATACCGGCGTTCGACATTCGTCAGGGTCCTGGAGGCGTAACTGACGGGCTTGAGTGCGCCTTAATGGCTTTGGCAGAGGATAGCCCCCAGTCCCACTGGACTGGCGTCCACAATGAGCGACGTTTGCAGTTGTGGGTCGAAGTGTATGAGTGCTTCGCTATGTATGACTGAGTCTTTCAGCTGTTTGAAACACTCCTCCTCCTCTTCTGTCCATCTCCACTTGGTGTTCGCTCTAGTCAAGTTCTTCAGAGGTTCGCTGAGTGTTGCGAGTCGTGGAATGAATCTGGTTAGGTAATTGATCAGACCCAGGAAGCTGCGGACTTCCTGGACCGTCTCTGGGCGTACAAACTTTCTGACTGCCTCGATTTTTGAGTCTGTAGGTTTGATGCCCTTATCGGACACCATGAAGCCATGGAATTCAACTTCATCCCTGTGGAATACGCTCTTGTGTTGAGCTATGGTCAGGTCGTTGTTTTTCAATGTCTGTAGTACTGTTTCTAGGGCTTTGTCATGTTCCTCGGTGTCCTTACCCCAAATGAGGATGTCGTCCGCACCGTTCCGGCAGTTCGGACATTTCTGGATGATCTGTTGTAGTAGACGTTGCCCTTCCTCTGCTGCTGAAGTTATGCCATGACCAACACTTTGTATCTGTAGATACCAGAGTCGCATGAGAATGCTGTGATGTCTCTTGATTCAGGTGTCAACTCTATTTGGTGGTAGTATGAGTTGAGATCCACCTTGGAAAACGTTTTAGCCCCCTTCACCTCACTGAGTAGTTAGTTGTTCCATTGTTGGTATCGGATGGTGTGTGCGTTTCACTGCTTTGTTTGCAGTCCGGAGGTCGGCACATATTCTGATGTCTCCATTTGGTTTTGGTGCTGCCACCAATGGAGACACCCACGGTGTCGGGCCCTCCACCCTCTCGATGATGTCCTTGTCCAACATGTCCTGGATTTTCTGTTCGACTGCTCTACGTAGGTGGAATGGCACTCGGCGGGGTGGTTGTGCCACAGGTTGGATGCTGTCGTCGATCTTGAGTTTGAGTTGGAAGTTTTTCATTCTTCCTAGACCATCGAGGGCTGGTAGATTGCGATCCAGTATTTCCTTTGTTGACGGTGGGATTCCCTTGACACTCACAGTCTTCGCCTGCTGGACTGTCAGGAAACCCAGTTCTGTACTGGCCCGTTTACTCAAGATGTTACCTCCTTGACGTGCTTTTGTAACCAGCATTTTGTGTGCAATCCTTGTTGATCCATTAGTCAATGTTGCAAAGAATTCCCCTTTCAGTGGTATGGGGATGTCTCCATAAGCTTTTGGTTCCATCTTCGTCTGTTTCAGTACAATGTTCGGACGTAACTGGATGACCCGGTCGAAAGTGTCGCCATCAAGAAGGTTGACATTTGCTCCTGAATCGATCAGCATTTTAATGGGGATGTCGTCTATCAGGACTTGTTCTTCCAAGGAAGCGTCGAATTCCACCCTCAATACATAGGAGTCGCTGTCTGTGTTGCTTGAGTGTTTTGACGACACGTATTGAACATGATCATCGTCGTCGGATTAGTTATCTTTTTTCAAGAAGTTGACCTTTTCCTTCCGACTGTAACGTTTCTTCATACAGGCTGTTGCGAAATGGTTCATGACTCCACAGTGGTTACATTTTCTCCCATATGCAGGGCATTTTTTCTGACCGTGTATGTGATCAAAGCCATTACATCCGAAACATTTCATTGTTTGTTTGCGTGCCGTGTCATCTTCTTGTTGCCTCCTATTTTTCTCCCAGGTGTTTCTTTGTTGTTGCTTGTATTTCGTAGTGACCTTGTGGACATTGGTGCCTTCTTCCTCGTGTTTTTCCATCTGACTTGCTTGAGCCTCTGTTGCTTCATATGTATAAGCTAGTTGAAGGGCTTTCTGCACTGTCATGTCTGATTCTTTCAGGTATGATCGTCTCATTTTGTTGGAAGTACATTTCTCCGTCAGCTGGTCGATGATGGCTTTGTCGAGGTTATACTGGGCGAAGTTGCATTTAGCACCTTGCGTACGTAGGCGATTTACATAACTGTGTGTTGTCTCACCAGGCTCCTGTGCAAGCATCCTAAATCTGTGTCGCTCGAATACCTCGTTGGTTTTCTCAATGAAGTAAGCATTTAGTGCCACCTTGGTTGTTTTGTATGTCGGCTCTGTTTGGCCTGTTGGGATCTCCGGCCGGTGTCAAAGTCTTGATGACCTCTTGCAGTTTCTTTCCCCCATAGAACCGGAGGAGTGCTAAGCGCTTAGCATCTTCAGTTATACCAAAAGCCAGAAACGCGTCCTCAGCATGTTCAATCCAATCAGTCCATGCCTGTTCTTGGTTGGTGTCATCAAACTCGAGCAGTTGTAACGTGAGAATTGCATGTGCCATCTTGTGCACACACAGAAGAAGTTGGTACTCGTCGAAGTTGTTTTAAGTGGTTCTAATAGATCCTCGTCGCCACTTTGCTGTTCCTTCCTGGGGTTTTGGATACACTTCTTAGTTCTTAAGTTTATTCCTTACAATAAAGGCACCAATATCTGAAACACAAAGAACTGAAATGAATACCATCACCATACATTAATTGTGTCTTATACTCCTTATACTATAAACTACTCCTAACACTCAAGACAGCACAGTAACCACCACGCAAGCCGGCTGTTGTGCCAAACTTTCACATAAAAAATTGATCTATGTTACTAAAAGAACTATAGCTACACTCATAAACATTACAAGTGCATTATGTCGTGACTCCTACGTGTTTAACTAGCACTTACAACACACATATGATATGAACCAATGCCTGATGCTTGACGCTGACGGACACTTGGCACCGTCGCACCTATATATGCCCCTGCTACAAGCCGCGTGGGAGATTTAAAGCTACGGTCGGCAAGTAGAACCTCTCTCCTCTATTGACTACTAAATGGCAATGATGAGTGATTTTTTGGGGTTTACGTGTAACATCTATGTGAGTTTAACAGATTTCCGAGAGAAAAAGATAAAAATTGACGGGTCTGAGTGTTACAAAATTATACCTTTTTGGTGGGGCTCAACGGGTTAAGAATAGCAGAAGTGGTGAGTGGCTGACACAAGTATTAGTAATGATAATAATAATAGTTTTTTTTTCTTACCACGTAAAGTACTTCATTCAGTTTATCTTTCTGGATCCAGATCTAGATTCGGATTGATTCCAAAAATTTATAACTTCTAGGGTAAACTCGGTCAAGGTCCACCTCTGAAACAATTTTCATGCATATTTGTCAGTAACATTTTGCATAATTTTTTGCAAAATTTGCATAACTAAGAAAAATAAACAGACAAACAAACCGAACCGATAATTACCTATCAATTACCGATCAATTACCTCCTTGGCGGAGGTGATAATCAGATCACTGGCAACTCACCTGCCATTTGAAATGATAAGTGGCAAAAATTTCATCAATTTGAGGCTTACTAAGATTCTTGGGGTGTTTGGGTGTTATAGTATGGTGAGTTATGTGATGGATATGTTAAGCGATTTTGCAATGTGGACAGCCTGAATAATGTTCATCATTCCCAAACAGTGCTGCTGTGGAGGCCATCATTGATAGTGCCTGGTGGGAGGCAGGTTTCAATGGGGAGAATGGCCATCACTGCATCAACTTCAAGTCTTGTTGGAGGAGCGACCCCATCTTGCTCTTAAGGCTCAGAACAAGTGCATTCCAGCGTGAAAACTCAGACTCGAAGGTCACCTATGTTTTTAGGTTTTTGAGTTCAACTACTACATTGAAGGTAATTACTGCCCCACTTTATATTGACATTTTATATGTATCTGAAGTGTTGTGTGAAAGTCTGAAAAGAAAAAATAGAACAATAAAAGTGCGGGAAAGACTAGATAATGGACCATTTGTAATATATAATTAACTAAATAATGGACCCACTTGGGCCCATTGTAAATGCCCAAGAATTTAACTCAGATGCATGTCTTGTGGGTTTGAGGGTTCTAGAGGTCAATATTTAAAGTTATACCAGCCAAAACAAGCTAGTTTTGAGTGTTGTCATGTTGAATATCAAGTTTATACAAACAAAACTAGGGGTTTTGACGACAACCTTGTTAGGAGAGTTAAAAAATAAAAGTATATAAGTGCACATTCTACTTCCTTGTTAGGAAGTCCGAAGATGGGTAGTTGTTCACGGTGACCCTCCACTAGGTAACTACACTGAATATTAAGATCCCGTTCCAAATGTCCGTAAATCTTGATTAGATAGGCAACTACGGACAACTGGGGATAGCGACCAATATTGATGTTAATTTAACCAAAATAAGGCAATCTTAAAGTAATCGTCCAGACCCATTTTTTTTTGCCTTATTAAGTTGAATATACAATTTAGGGTACGCCGTAGGTCAATGAAAATTGAAATATAGATTATTTCGAATTGGGCGGGGTGTTTTCTTATGTAAAATTGAATTTTAAGGGTGGTTGTACGTTTCAACTTTTTGGTTTGAGCACTTCTTGCTATGCAAAAATGGACTTTTATTTTTATATGCCAAACATAGCTTAAAGTGCGATTTTGCCATAGTAAGAATGTTCAAATGCAAAAATGGAATTAGATAAAATCGTCTTAGAATTCCATTTTACATAGGAAATTGGCATGCCAATGTTGAGAAAAAGAATTTTTGTTATACGGCGTATCCTAACCAGGGTACCAAAATAGTTGGATTGGGTTACGATGGGAGGAAGGACAAGACCAGGGCAATGATGCCCGACAGCTATGGGAAACTGCACCCAAGGTTGATCAGGGCGGAGCATGTGTCAGTGACAGAGGGCCATCTGGAAGGTACCTTTGGCACTTTGTACCAGAGGATCCGGTGCCACCTGAGAAGCTGCGTTCAAGGTGGCTCAGGCTCTCTATGATTTGCTGGTGACACACGACTCCACCGACTCACTGATCGTACTGCAAGGTGACTCAACTAGGGCCAACACGGGGTGGAAGGGTGGTACTCACTCCCATTTCGAGAAGATGCTGGGACGCAAGCTCTTCTGGAGTATATGCGTGTTGCACACAAAAAGAGTTGGGCCCCCGCGCCACCTTATCACAGCATCGACGGGCCTACCTCATCTGACACTGGGCTTCACGGGTCCAGTGTGCATCTGCTGTCCAGCGTGAATGAGATGCAGTACAACGCAGAGTTCAGAGGAGTGCCAGGCGGTGAAGATCTCACGGAGATACCGGAGTATATCCTGGTCAAATGTCCAAATGACCAGCAGGTCTCCTACCAGCTGGTCCAGGCTGTGAAGCGGGCGTTCTCCCGTCCGAGCTGCAGGGAGATCAAGTGTGGCAAGGTGTCCCACTCCAGATGGCTCACCACAGCCCAGTCGCTCGTGTACATGTGGACCAGAAAGCATGGACTGACTGGCAAAAAACTGAACACCCTGGAAATCCTAGTCAAGTACTGCTGCAGGTTACTTCAAACGCTACTCACGACATCCCGGTTTCCCCAAGACTAAGAGGACGGCCCCAAGCCCATCCTCACGACAGTCAGTGATGAGGTCGCAGCCCAAGAGGTCCCACAGCTGTGACCTTCTACGTGCGGACAGGGAGCATGGTTTCGCACACTCATAAATGTGTCCCTCCTCTCGCTGACTGCGTCAGGAGTGAGTGACGCCGCAGGTTCGCCGTGACCCAGAATTTTTGAAGCTGAGGGCTGGCGAATATTAATTGGGACACCAGTGTTAAGACCCTCGCATCAACCCAAGCGAATTTGTCAGCCACCAGCTTGCAGACACTGATCCGTTTCAGCCTGGCCAGGTGCACTAGCCGGCATTTCACCTGTTCCCTGTCCGGGGATCAGATTCCAGGAGATCCTGGTCAATCCGACGCGGTTCCGGAGTTCTCTATCCACACCAGAGCCCGGGAAAGAGTCCGTGAAGCAGTGTGACATAGGCTGTGGCAGCAGTGGTGGGGCAGCATGACCAGAGACGGGTTCATCCGGCTCGGCCCCACCGGAGACATGCCCTGCTTCAGACTAAGGGGACAATGATGGACACGGTTCTAGGCCAACTTAGAGGCTGTGACACTGTTTGTAGTGCCTGATGAACCAACTGATCAAAAGAGCTTACCAACCACGCTAGTCATTTGGAACTCATATTGGTGCTGATGCAATACAACATACCAAAACCGACACTCGTACTCTTTAAGCATTATTCGATAAGGGTGGGCAATATAAAAGTGCGATTTTGTCATAGAAGAATTGCTCAAATGCCAAAAATGGAAGAGATAAAAACCGTCTTAGAATTTCACATTTTACATAGGAAATTGGCCAATGCCAAGTTGAAAAAGAATTTTGTTATCCGGCGTACCCTATTGGTGAGCACCTCCCGTTGGTCCAGTGTAGCCGGTGAGCCCTCAGTAAGTATCGCTGTTGTGGTGTTCAATATGAGGTTTCCAAGTTCTTAAAAATGGATAATTCCCTCATTAAAAAGCGAAAGTGTACTGAAGGCAATAGCGGTGAGTCGCAGATGAAGACAAGAGGTGTTTGATCTGAAATTCAAAACGTAAATGTTCGAAGGCACCGAAGGCGAAAGTGAACATAGAACGGTTAAAGTGAGTGCCTCTCCGTCCTGACCCTAGTGGTGGAAAGTGAAGAAAGTGAAGTGACAGTTGAAAATGAGCATAGTCGTACAGGTCCGTTGCTGGCAAAGTGAAGTGACAGATTGAAAGTGACCGTATTCGTGCATGTCCGCGCGGGCAATGATAAATGACAGAATGACAGTGGTTTGTCATACCAGGTACTGAGCGTGGTTAAAACTACGACCGGTGACAGCAAAAGTACCGCAGTAATCATTTCGCCTGTATAAGACAGTTATCTTGACTGTGTTCACTTGCTGGGATGATGTCAATGGTCCAAAGCCAATGTGTTGTTTGCGGCATTGATCGATCAATAAATCTATTACTCCTATGAAAATGAAGAGACCATTTAACAACAAACATAGTCACCTCCTCTCAGAAGCCTAATGATTACTTTAAAAGACTCTTGAAAGATAACCAAACAACAAAGGCTTGGTTTGAGAAAAAGGCGAAGGTAGCAGAAAAAGGCACAGAAAGAGCTATTTTGTGGCAGAGCATACAGCGAAACAAATGAAACCCCATTCAAATTGCAGTCATACTTCCTTCCAGCTTTGCTGTGCTGTGGTGAAAAAACATTGTCTTTGGATGCGGGGCTGAAAACGTAAAGTGAAAAAAATTCACCCTCTCAGACGACACGTTGGTAGACGAATCAAGGACATGTCGTCTGATATTGGACAAAAGTGTGTGTGAACTCGTGAAAGGTAAAATTGTATGCTTTTACCAAGCGCATGAATCAACAAACATTGGAGGAAAAACCTCATTTACTAGTGTTCATACGTTATGTTGCTGATAACAAAATAACTGAAACATTTCTTATGCTGCAAAGAACTGTATGCCAAACCACAGACCGAGATATTTTCTACAGTGACAGAATACTTGAAAGAAGGGACTGTCATGGAAATTATGTGAAGGAATTTTGCACCGAATGTGCTGTCCCATCCCATGGTGGGATCGGTAAAGGTTTTGTGTCCTTATCCAAGAAGGAGAACAAAGATTTGATTACTAGCCATTGTTTCTTGCACCGTAAAAGCTCTTGTTGCTAAAACACTCGGACAAGAATTTATAGTTTGTCTCCTGATGATGTTGTGAAAATGGATAAACTTTACTTAAAGGCGACCAAAGCAGTCAAGACTCTTTTCATCTTTGTGAAGAATGGGATCGCCTCACGAAGGTCTTCTCCTCCACCAGAAGTCCCGGTGGTTATCAAGTCAAAGTGTTTAGTCCCGGGTGCATAACTGAGAGAGGAAATTGCTCCTTTTTCTTTACCCGTGAGGAGAAACGTAATTCTGCGAATTACTTGCTGATGAAATTTGAGTGCAAAAAGTTGTGCTACTTGGCAACATATTTGAACATCTGCACAGTTGTTTGTTTTTTTTTGTTTTTAATGCAAGTAGCAAGGAAGAAATGAAATTATGGTAACATCCTTCCTGACGAAAATGAAGCCTTGGTAGAAAAAATTAGGCCTCTGGAATGAAAGGGTGAGTAAGGGCAAGATGACATGTTTCAAAAACGACTGCTGAAGCTAATATACAGACATTGTTCCACTCATTAAGCAGCACCGTGAAAGCCTAGGAAGGAACATAGAAAAATTTTCCCAAAAAAAAGTATCTATTGAAAGTTATGACTGGCTGGAAATCCATTCTTTCACGATCCCTTGAGCAAGTCACAACTTAGCATCCTTGAAGAAGAGTAACTAATCACATCCGTATGACCGCACACTAAAACTGCAATTCTCTGGATATGACATTAGAAAGCTTCTGGATTCAAATGGAACGAACACCCACATATAATCCAAAGGGCCCAGAAAAACTCTTCAATTTTCCCAACCTCATTCTGTGCGACTGGGATTCTCAGAGCCCTCACAATATATAAAAAAACCTAAGAAATGGAAGAAATTGCTGGCTGTTGAAAGAGGTAAGAGAGTGTGTCTGTCAACTGTCCCTCCTAACACATAGCGATACGCAACTCCAGGCAGGCACACGTGTCCCACTGATCAGGTATGTTATTGTTGTAACATAGTAGTTTATTTACACATTATTTCCTTATGTCCATTCCTGTATATATATATATATAATATATATATATATATATATATATATTATATATATATATATATATATATATATAATATATATATATATATTATATTTATATATATTTATATATATATATAATATATATATATTATATATATATACTATATATAATATTATATATATATATATATAGCTGCTGCGCCGCCGAAGCCCAAGATATAATCTAGTGCGCCGCCGTCCAGTGAAGTTTGAGAACCTCTGTACTAGGTACTATATCTATCTATCTAAAATTATAATGGAGTTACTATAGGGCCTTAGCTCTATACACTGGAATCCAAGCTGGTCCCAACCTTCTGTTGTCACTCAGCTGGCCTCATCACCCAACAAGGACCACGTGTTCCACAAGCCCACATCTGGTCTTCTCACCACTCCGCTTCGCTTCCTGGACCAAACCCTGAATATACACATAACCCCAATTACAAGTCATGTAATTAAGATCATGAACTAATCAATGCACTATATATCCTTATAAGTACACCGCCACACACCTACCTTCGAAAGGGTTGTAAGACACGACTCTCTCCGCGCGTGTCGTCCCGGCAAGGGTTGGCGAGAGAGAGAGAGAGAGAGAGCGAGTATACTTTCTCCCTTCCTTGCCTTCTTGCCGTGACGTCACCAGTGACCACGAGTATACAAATATTGCCGGAAACCTATATCTAAATTATTAGGGACTGAGGAGTGAAGAAAAATTGTTAGCATTTAATAACTAGCTATATATGTATTACTTTACTCTCACCACTCAATGTAAACTTTTCGTCAATCGTGAGTCACAGGATTAACCCATTTTCTCGCGTTACATGTTTACTAGGTAACTATAACTAGGTAACTAGCTCTGGCGCAGAAACGTCCAGGAAACCATTGAACACTTGCTGCTGCAGTGTCCACGCCTCCACTGTCAACGTGTATGGCTACACTCTCAAATCCTCGCCCTGAACGTTACCTTCTTCTTCTTCTTGTGACCTCTTACATTTTAACTGTCGTACACTGTCGCACACTGCTCTGGCAACAAATAAAGAATATGGTAACAAGCGTTCGTTAATGCATTACTCTAAATTACTCCCATGATATAATGCTTTATTGGCTAAATGAGACGTTTACCGAATCAAGAATTGTATGCACAAGTTGATTTTATGAAGAAAATAATTACTATTTAGACGCATATACCTTCATTTTCTATGCATTCTAGACACCAATGTTACATACTTATGTTAAATGAATTTGAATAATCTTTTGATTTGAAAAAAATATACAGAAGCATGTACAAAAAATTAGCTATGAAGTCCGTGAAACATGTATATTTGAGTGAGATTCACAGGCTCTAACGGGATCATAAAATTTAGTGTAGTGGCCTATTGGGCAGCTTCATACCACTGGATTACGGGCAGCGGATGCTGATCCTTCCATTGACGAAACCACACCCTCTCTTGACGAAGTCAGAGAGGCTGTAGCAAAGTTGAGGGGTGGAAACAGGTTTGCCTTCCGTACGATAATTATCGTAAATGTATGATTATTTTACCCCTGGTACGATGTATGATAGTGTTTTTCAGTATCGTACGTTTTGTACGATAATTCAACCATATCGTACGATATTATACGATAATTCTACAGATTCATCAGTAAAGAAAAAAAAGAAGTAAACCATGATTCAATAAGAGCAAAACAAAAAACGAAAAAAAGAGGTCTGCATGATAAGCAACTGAGAGTAAGAAAGGGAATATTCGCATGTCACTCGCGACCCGTTCAGAGCCTGTGCGTCGGGAGTGTAGCGACCGTACAGTGCTGCCTAGCGTGTGTGGTCCCAGTGGATCGGTAGACGACATCCCGGTCGTTCCACTGATTTCTTAAAGCAGGGGTGTCAAACTCATGGCCGCGCGGGGTGACAGGTGATTTTTCAACTTGATACTATAATTGTTACAGTTGAGGAAACCAGTAAACTGCCAAGACGAAACATAATAATATTTACATTTTATTTACATGACAATAATTTATTTCATATTAGAATTGCTAGCAATACCGCTCTTTTATTGCTTTATTTAATAAATGAACATTACGAATGCGTTTGAAGCCGATGACCATGCCAATGCTGGTACCTGAACGCATGAGCCGCCGCCAAACGTTCTCACACGTGACACACGTACTGTCCGCTGACTGTTTCCGACAAGTATGGGCAGAGGCGCAAGCGGCGAGCTACAGACTCAGCTACTACTCAGTACGTCAGTTGGTTATATACTTGATTACGTTACACTGTGTGGTACTGTTTTTTGGGCAAGTTTGTCACTTTATGGTCATGGGTGTGATCATATGGGTTGTGTGGCTGTGCGGTCTGGCTCAGTGTGATATGGGGTGTGGGAATTTATGTCACATACATATATTTAATAAGAGCTCTTACTAATCAAACACCCATGTCTATCTCATCCCGACACAATACCCCAGCTAATCAACTAACTAGGATACTGTATCGTGGATAGTGGGTTGAAATGGTTGTAGGCTTTTATCAATACTGCCTGTCCAGTGATCCGAAGTGGTCAGCGCTTGATCGAGGCCGCCGTGAATGACGAAGGTGGAGGCGTTATTGTGGTTGGCGTCAAGAGGTTTTCACAACAATAACTTGACGACGCGGCGAGATATTATATGTGTTGATTCTAACACGTCCTTTGATTTAACACTTATATGTACAAAAATGAACGTATGTATAAATCTCTTTCATTATAATCAGAGAAGAGATGTTACTAAGGCGAGAGTCTGGAGAGTACTGATCTTTCCGTGAGCTGCGGCGAGGCCGGCTACTAATCACTTAGCCACGTGTATAATTCCCTGTGGCCTAGAATCTAATGACGATAGCCAATGACCGCGCTTCAAACCAAGGTGCTAATTATATAAGGTGCAAATGGTTAATAGCACTGAGAATGTTCATTAATATTATCCCAGTAATTATAAGTGACTTCAATTACCTTAAATAATACCCATTACCATTTAAATTACATATATATATATATCCCTATACGCATCCCTTTGATGAGCGGACAATAACTCCCTCACTAGGGGGGGGGGGAACAAACCACCACTCTACCAATTATGAGAGGATGGTTGGTGGATAATTTCCACATGGAGTGTTGTGTGTCTATATAGGTGTGATGTGTAATGTGATGAGGTTATGTGGTGTGGGTGGGTTATGATGTAGTGTAAGTGTATGTGTAGTGTGGTTTTTTTGTGGTATGGCTGTGTCCATATGGTTTGTTGTGTGGCTGGATGTGATGTGTAGTGTCGTGTGTGTGGCTGGGCAGTGTGGGTTTTTTTGTGGTATGGCTGTGTCATATGGTTGTGTGGCTGGGTGTGATGTGCAGTTTGGTGTGATCCAGTGATTACTGAAATTATATAGTTCTAATTTTGTTTTAGTATGCTTTGGAAGCAAATGTCCATATGTCTATTTGAATGATCTGTTTATTTTCTTGTGTTCATTACCGGTATCTAGAATGGCATTCATGTCTTCCATTGAGTTATTTTTTTTTTTTTTTTTTTTAGAGAGGATACATTTTCAATGTATGCCCTAATTTGAATCCTGCAAATCAAAATAGATAAACAAATAACAGGAAGTTTTCAATAAATACATTTAATTAACAAGCACAAAGAAATACATTTAATGATAATGTACGATAAAAAAAGACGATAATTTTTAGGAGGCTGTACGATAATTCTACAGGAAAAAACATAATTTTGAGGGGCCAGTACGATAATTCCCCACTAAAAGGTTGGCAACACTGGGTGGAAAGGCAGCTGTTGTTTGTAAAACCAGTGCGGAGCTCCTCAAAGCAGGGGGTGAGGCCATGATTCGCAGGTTGCATGCTGTCTTGACTGCCGTGTGGCAATCAGGTACCATTCCTCCTGACTGGAAAAGGGGTCTGGTCGTCCCTATCCGGAAAGGGAAAGGGGACCGTCAGGACTGCAACAATTACCGCGGTATTACACTGCTCAGCGTGCTAGGCAAGGTGCTTGCTCATCTATTGCTGTCACGAATCCGCAGTCATCTGCTGAAGCACCAGAGACCTCAGCAGCCTGGGTTCACGCCTGATAAGTCAAAAACGGACCGAATGCTAACGCTTCGTGTCCTGGTGTAACGCCGAAGTGAGTTTCGACAAGAGATACTTGCAGCCTATGTTAATCTCAAGAAGGCGTTTGACTCAGTGCATCTTGAGTCACTATCTTCTGCGGCTTCGCGAGATTCCTGCAAGGACTGTTGGTCTGCTGACTGGCCTGTACTCTGGGACTGAGAGTACTGTAAAGTGTGGGGAAAGTATATCCAGCTTTTTTTCCTGTGAGTACAGAAGTAAGGCAAGGATGCCATCACTATTCAACAAAGGTGGGCATTCCGCAATTTTAGTCCGCAATTCCGCAACTTGCGGAATGGTAATTCGGTTGCGGAATTGCGCAATTACGGATGCCTGAAAAAATTGCGGAATTGCGAATTGCGGACCGCCAAAATTTTGAAACGCAATCGCAATAACTTGCGGAATGGGTAATTCGGTTGCGGAATTGCGCAATTACGGATGCCTGAAAAAAATGCAGAATTGCGGGTTGCGGACCGCCAACATTTTGAAACGCAATCGCAATAATTGTGACGGTCACCACCTTCAAAGTGGCAAGTGCCTGCGTGAACATAAGTTCCTACCAAATATTGTGGAGACGAAACTGGCAACTGCCAACTTGCCAAGTGTAGCAGTCACTCAGTCAGTGCATGCTGGAACTTGGGATTGAGAGCGTGTACGCTGGCCGTGTGTGTGATTAGTTGCCAACCTCCACATGCTGAACCAGAAGAAGTGGGAGGAGGAGGAGGAGGAGGAAGAGGAAGATTAGTAGATTACTTAGATTAGTGATTACTAGCCAGTAGACTGTGAAGTGTAAAAGTAAAGAAAAACACTAAAAGAGACAAAGACTTAATTGTGAAGGACAAGTAACAAGTATAGACAGAAACAGAATAGGAATACAGAAGTATTAAACACTAATAAAGAGTCTAGAGACATTTTTTGTTTTAATTGTAGGTGTTTTGTTTTAATTGTAGGTGTCAAAATTAGTTTACGGAATTGCGTAATTGCGCAATTGCGATTGCGAAAAGGCCTATCTGAAAAAAATTGCGGAATTGCGATTGCGGACTGGTGCAGGTCGGAATTGCGGAATTGCGATTGCGGAATTGGAAAAAAAATTGCGATGCCCAACTGTGCTATTCAACACTTGTATGGACTGGGTATTAGGTTCAGTTGTGTACCAAAGTGATTGTGGAGCATCCCTCGGCAACACCAAGATCACTGATCTTGTTTTTTGCCGATTATGCAGTAGTCTTTTATGAGTCACGGGAGGTTTTGGTGATGGCTCTCGAAGCGCTGTATTACGGCACTGGATAGATATTATATGTATGTGTATAATCTTAGTATCTAACAAAAGCAGGATGTATGTGTTTTCTGTGTGCCTCTACCGGGCACCTGCCTGTCTGAGGCAACGCCACCTTTTGATGACATTATGCTGACGAAGTAACCACGCTATGCCATATAATGATGACGTGGATAGCCAGCCTGGGTGTGTGTGTGGAAACACACGTGAACACTTCGCTCCTAGCTCCAAATTGCACAAACAACTTTGTGTGCATTATATCAGCGTAGTGACAGAGGCTGCTGATGCTGACCGCCTCCGCTGGCCTGGGAAGGATGCACACCGGAACCTATAGGAGGTTCCGGCCAAACTCCCTTATTATGCTGCCTGGGGATCAGAGGAAGGCAGAAGCCACTGGAGACGCGACCCGAGCTCTCCGATAGAACACTCCTTGAGTGTCACACACACACTTGTGTGTGTCACACACACGCTTGTGTGTGTGTGTGTGTGTGTGTGTGTGTGTGTGGTGTGTGTGTGTGTGTGTGGTGTGTGTGTGTGTACTTGTCACGTAATAATTGTTCTGGCCTGTCGATAAGACATCAGTTTCATTGGCCGTTTGTAAAGAACCCCGTGACTTTATTGTTTTACATTGTTCAACTCACAGTGTACAAATATATATAGTATATATATATATATATATATATATATATATATAGTATATATATATACTATATATATATATGGGGATATTATATATATACTATATACTATATTATATATATTATATATATATATATATATATATATATAATATATATATATATATATATATATATATATATTATATATATATAGATATTATATATATATATATATTATATATTATATATTATATATATATATATAATATATATATATATATATATATATATATATATATATATGTATATTAGGGTGTCCCAAGAAACCGACGTGTATCGGACACACTCCAGCACATGTTGCCCTTGTTCCCTGTCGTGACAAGTTCAAACAGGAAAAGTTTCAGCTTCCTCTCTCGTCTTTTACTGGTCGCGCATTTCGTTCAGTTTTCTGCTCGGCGTCAGAGAGTGAGGTAGTTGTCGCGTGTGTCGTTGTCGCGTGTGGTGTCCTTTGTGTCGGTTTGTTTCTCACTACATCTATATTACAACTATCTTAGTGTGTGAACTTAGTCGTTTTAAGTGTGTGCCTGCCGTATCCCTTGTATTTCCATCACTATAAATAATGTAGCTAATACCTATGTATGTATTTATCGATGTAAAATAAAAATAAACTATTCTGGTCTCTTTTGTGTTCCCAGGTCTAACGTGATGGCGTGTGAAAGACGATCTACGGACGTGGTATGGCTACTGGAGAAGTCCCCAACATCGTCATTCCCGGGGAATCGTCTTCCGTCGAGAGGCGAGGTTCTCCAGGTGTTTTTATTCCACCACAAGATCCAGAAGGAGGTTCTTTTTGCTGCAGCAGCTTCTACCGCTGAGAAGGTCTTGGAAGTGTGGCGACGTGCGAACATTCCGACGTCGGATGTGTCGTGGGTGAAGAAGAAGATCCTCAAACTGTACGAGGAGTACGGCGCCTTGGCCAAATCCAAGTCACGGAAGACAGAGACGGAAGAAATGAAGAGATGCATCTTCAGAGACAGCCTCGAAGACATGTTCGACATCGCGCATTCCAAGGCAATGGAAGCGAAGATCCCCGAGGAAGACAAGGCGTTCTTGGAGGCTCAGAGGGAGGACCGGCAGAGCTGCTCGATGGCTGGCGTGGACGAGAAGCTGAAGCGAACTGCTGAGGAGAAGCGACGTAAGAGACAAAGGATGGAGGAGATGAAGAAGAAGGACGCGGCTGCTTCGTCATCCACTCTTGATCGTGACGTGGCTTTGGACTTGGAGTCTTCTACTACATCCTCATCGTCCAACGAAGAAACCGAGGACGACGACTTCAAAGCTCCGCCTCCAGCTAAATGTCCACGCCGTCGACCTCCTAAGGAGAATAAGCTCACCAAGGAGCTGACCCTTGCTTGGGAGCGCGACAATCTGTCCATCCGTGCTGCGACATCCTCCTACGCCGCTGCTGCAATGAGCCTCGGCCACGACATCGAACATATCACTGTGTCCCGTTCGTCGATCCACCGCGCCAGAGTCAAGAACCGCGAAGAGATTGACATGTCTCTCTCCTTCAAGCCTGAAGTCCTTTTGGTCCTGCATTGGGACGGCAAGTTGTTACCCAGTCTAGCGGATGGAAGGTCATTGGAGGAGAGGGTGGCCGTCTTGGTGTCCGGGGAGGATACGGAGGCACTTCTGGGTGTTCCTGTGTCTGCAGACGGGACAGGACAAGCTGTTGCGGAAACCGTCTTGAAGCTGGTGCGGGAAAGCAGCTTGGAGGGCAACATCATTAGAATGGCATTCGACACGACAGCGGCCAACACGGGGATGGTTCAAGGAGCGTGTATCAGGATTGAACGTGCACTGGAGAAGCCTCTGGTGTGGTTGGCATGCTGCCACCACATACTGGAAGTTGTTCTGAAGGATGTCTTCGAGGCTTGCATGGGTCCATCATCTGGTCCTAACATTGCCCTTTTCAAGAGGTTCCAGAATCGTTGGCCTATCGTTGACCAGAGCCGACCACAGCCCCTGACACCGACCGCTCTGTCATCCGACGAAGAAGCTCACCGCCTTGAGATGCTCGGTCACTTGAAACGTCTGCTTGACTGGGAATCATCCACGCGAAGACTACAAAGAGATCATCCTGCTCAGCGTGGCCTACCTCGGAGGAAGAGTCCCTACATCCTTCCGTGCTCCTGGTGCTTACCACATGGCCAGATGGCCAGATGGATGGCCAAGGCCATCTACGCCGTGAAGATCATGCTCTTCCATGACCAGCTGGAGATGAGCAGGCGGGAGTTGGCGGGGATCCGTCGAGTTGCGTTCTTTGTGACCATGGTCTACGCGAAATACTGGAATGAGGCAATGATTCCGTCCTACGCAGCCAAGAACGGCCTGGACTTCATCACTGACGTGAAGAGGATCTGCGACGATGGGGTTGCGTCGGTCGCGGACCGTGCCATGCGGCGCCATCTCTGGTACCTTTCCGAGAACCTGATGGGACTGGCCATCTTTGATGACCGCATCAGCCCGGAGCAGAAGGCGGAGATGGTAGAGGGGATGAAGCGTCCTTCGACGACCAAGAATCCACGGCGCCCCGAGTCGAAGACACCAATCAATCTCAACAGGCCACTTTTCGCCTTCTGCTCAGTGCGGTCGATGCATGTCTTGAAAAGTCTACTAGGAGGCCAGCAACCGACCTTTCTTGAGCTGAGTCCTGAAACATGGAACACGGATTCGTGTTTCAAGTGCGCGAAGAAGCGGACTGGTGTCCTGAAGGTCACGAACGACCTCGCAGAACGAGGAATAGCCCTCATTCAACGCTTCCTCGGCAACCGGACGAAGGACGAACGGCAAACCCAGTTCCTCTTGAAGCTTGCCCGCCTCCACACGAAAGCTGTCCCTAAAAAAACGAAGGCGGAACTCAAGAAGAAGGTGTTGGAGTAGGAATAAATAACTAAATAAACATAACAGATATTTCACATTCGTTTCCCTGTACCTAGGCTCTTTTGAACACGATAGATATGATCAGAATGCAGATAATGGGTCGAATCTTAGAGGAGCTATCAAAACGTTCGTTTTGCGCGACCATTAAATATTGCCCAATTTTCACGAAAATTTGGTGGAATCACTTTCATTTGACAAGGAACCAGAGCAGCATGTGCTGGACTTGATATCATTATTTGATTTTCTACTAATACAAGCCTGGGACACCCTAATATATATATATATATATATATATATATATATATATATATATATATATATATATATATATATATATATATATATAATATATATATATATATATATAACATCTATGTATATATATATATATAATCATTATAGTATATATATATATATATATATATATAATATATATATATATATATATATATAATATATATATATTATATATATTATATATAATAGTATTGTCTTACTCGATTCCTTGGCACTTATAATACTTAATAACCGCTCGACCACGATCAGCCAATACCACCTTATAGATGTGTACCTCTGGGCAGGGAAGCAAGTTACCTGCCTGTCAAGAGAGGCATCACTGGCAATCACCCCCACAGGTCATTGACTCTGTATGTTAAATGGGTTGACCCAGTTACTTTTAAATAACAAGACAGAAAAGGGTAACATTAAACTGTGGCAGTGGTAACATATGTCAACATTAAATGGTGACTCAGCGGTGGAATGTGGCAACATTAAATCACGGCAGTGTTACGATGTTGCAGCATAAAATGGAGATGTCGTTACATAAAATGACGACAACGGTGGTATGTGGCAACATAAAATTGTAATATAAGTTACGTGCCTTAAAGTAATAAATGAACGAGTACATTGGTCTCGAGTACGAGACCAAGGAAGTGGATTATGATTTTATTGGATCATTTGGCGGCCATATTGATGGCATAAATCCAATATGGTCCGCCAAAATACCTGTAAAAAGGCCAAAATCACACTAAAACTAATATATCTGTTGTACATGCAGTTGAATTATAAAGTGTCTGTATATATATGTGCTTTGTAAAGCATATAATATGATTCTGAAGTCATTCGCCAGTTTACAAGCAATATTGAAATTATGATAGCAAGCAAAATATAAGAAAACAAATCTATTTAGAATCGGACAACATTTATTGTAATAATTATCATTTCTCAAACATGACATTGGCGTGACTTAAAAGTAGACATACATGTAAAGTATATGATACTACCGATAATAATAATAATAATAATAATGATAATAATAATAGTAATAATAATAATAATAATAATAACAATAATAATAATAATAACATAAATAATAATATGTAGTATAAATACTACTAATACTAATAATAAATGCAACAATTTGGCATCTTCACGTTGCCCAAATGTTTCAACGTTATATCAATACATATTATACATGTTATACTCTAATAAATGAAGCAAAATTAATGCCCCAATGGACCAAATATCTTATATCTAGGAACTATTCATCCTCCTCATCGTCGACATCCATTGCTCGGTCGTTTGCCTCATCCCTGTCATCAGGGATATCGGCATGATCTGTTGCACTCTCAGTGATGTTGAATGGATTGGAACAGGCAGTACCACAACCGCAGGTGCAGAACATCGTGCATGGAAGTTGGCGCCCCATACAGCCACATTTCCCACCTCTACATGCTCGCTCAGATGTGCAGCCACATCTGACCAGCTTGAGAATGTGTTCCGGGGCGTAGGATACACCGTCCTCCATATTTCGAGGGATGAGACACTTGTTAGTGTCATCAGCTTCCCACCCGTGTTCCATTGCAGCGAGAGTTGGTGGATCCCCACTCAGGGCACTGTACCAGTGAGCGACTTGGTGGTGTGCTCTATGAACGTTCTGCTCAAACGATTCTGTAGTTGGGGGCAAACTACACAGCTTCGGTGCTGCTGTCGATTTGCCAGTCTTCTGTGCCCATAGCTTCTGGCGGATCTTGGTCATCGAAGAGGTGGGAGTTGTAATGCCATAGCACGCACCCATGAAAGTTGTTGCTTATTCGGTGACTTCAACGATATTTGCCAAGGGTTTACCAAGCTGATCCAGAGTGTAGCCTTTTCGAGCCACAGCGATTGCTTTTGTTTTCCCAATTCCATAAGTCGCAGCAACTGAATCACAGCCAGTTAGAGCATGAAGCGCCAAGAGCTCGGGTACGATTGCTGAATGTTTACGAGCGGTTTCCTTCACGTCAATGCACGACCGACCCATGATTGGAGACTGCATCGTCAATGATGACTGGAGCTTCTCACTCAAGTAGTAGTAAGCAAGTAACGCGAACACGTCTGTGTCGTCACACACGACCCGCACGTGTGATTCTGGATCTTCTTTTGCAAGGTGGATGGCCTGTTGAGTGATGAGTATGTCAGCTTCTTCATGTGTTGATGCTAGGTCCAGACGAGGCGACTACGACCCTTCGATACCTGCGTGGGCATGTCGTTTTCCCCAGTAAACCACCAACTGGTGGTTCTGTGTCGCATGCTGCAGGAAGTTATCATCACTCAGGATCGCATCGCAAAGCAGAGTGTTGAGCTGTTTCTTATTGGCTGAGTTCTTAAGTACTGCGTCCCGAGCCGGCAGTGGAGTTTTCCGTTCGAGCTGATGGACCCGGGTAGCGTTGGCTTGAGCCGATCTGGTGCTGCTCTTTGTAGAGTATTCAAATAGCGATCGAAGCACAGGTGGACATCAGCTTCAAGCAACCTCGCGTTGACCCGACCTTGAACACCGATATGAACGTGTCAACGGTTCCTTGGGATGGCCATTCTAATGTCCACAGAAGAGCGGACACATCAACCGCCATAGATTAGGGTATATAGTTTAGGCTTGTGATTAGGCGTTGTGAAACTTCTAACTGGAGGTTCTTTTTCAGTGTAGCTTTTCCCGTTGCCACTCGCATCTGGCCATCAGCTTGAAACATCGAGGGCGGATATGCAGTTAGCTCTGTGGAGAGGACTTGTTCCAGATCGAGATCGCGCTTGCTCACCAGAAGGCCAATCACTCGAGCGTATATAGCCTCTTGGTCCATGACGACATTATCCTCGACTGTTAGACGTTTCTTCTTTGCGGCAAAGGTTGTGACCTGTTTTGTGAGTGAGCTGTAAAAGCCCTCTGGCCATAGTGCTTCGAACTGGATCAGCTGATTAGCTCCAATCTCCACTGCCTTGTCTATGTTAACATTCGGCTGAGCTAGTTGACCATTCGAGATGTTGAGCAGACATCCTGCATCGTGGGTAGCTGGATCCAGTGGATCGATGTTATGTTATGTCGATGATGTTCTCATGACTCTAGAGTAGCCTTCAGTGATTTACGATCATTGCCATCTCGACGAATGCGACTGGTAGATTCCTCCTTGTGGGTCGGCTGTACCTTTTCGTCAGCTCCAGACATCTTCTTCAGGTCACCAGTCAGGGTCATGGTCGCATCCATGCTTCCATCCATGACCCACGTCGCCATCGTTTGAGGATTTTCTGTGTTGCCAATGATGCCACCTGGTCCATGCCCCTTCCTCATCCAGTCCGTTTCTATAAACATGTCGCTCCACTGTCCGTTGTAGACACCGGCATTGTGGTGTAGTGACTGCTCTCCTTTGCAGAACTTTTCCAGAATCTCTGGTCCCAACCAAGTCATGGAGCGTACGTAGTAGAGGCCGTACCTGCCATAGTTGTACTTGTGGGCTGCGAACATGTATGGAAGCATTGATTCTGCTACTTTGATGTGGAGTGACCAATCGCCTTCATGCGTCGCCCGACAAAACATCATCATTAGAAATGTGGGTTTGATGACGTTATACACCCACAGCTTTGTGGTACGACTCTGAGTGGCGAGTTCATCAAGTAGCTTCTCCAGATCATCCATGCTGGTCAGGTGTAGATTCTCCCTCTCAAATACTGGTCGAAGCAGCTCCTCTGTGAGCAATCTTAGTGCCCGAACATTCTGTGGATATTTCTTCCCTTGCAACATCTTCTCGACGGAGCCGAAGGATGCCATCATAATCTCCTTGAGGCCGCTGTCCGCCATGAGAGTGCCAAAACAACTCACGAAATCCACCAGGAAATGCATCCCACCAAGAATCACCACTATGTCGGTGAGCAGATCTGGTTGATGAAATGTGATGTCAACGACGATCTTATATATGGCCTGATCGCAGGTGAGAACGAGAATATCCTGGTTCGATGCTCTGGTGACTTCGAATCCTCGGGTGATGGAGGTTAGGACAGTAGTCGGGTCCCCTGGCTTCATGTTGATGAGTGGAAGATATACCACCGCTGTCTTGGGTGCTGGAGTCATTCCTGCCACACGGCAGTGACGTGTATTGTACCCGTTGTACTCAGGAGTGTTAGCTTCAAAGAGCACGTCTTTGATGAAGCTGAAGTCTAAATCTCTGGCTCTGTCAATTGAGACTGTCGTGGCTTGTACAAAGTCGTCTGACATGGCAAATCGGTTTGTAGCAGTGAATTGCAAAAGGAGGTTTCTTCGGTCCCGCATACTCAACGACTGGTGTCTCCCACGGGATAGGGTGCTTCATTTCTTCTTTTGATAGGCGAGGGATCGCTGTATCCAAACCATCAAGGCGGTCAAGATCGGTTTTCCATTGAGCTGCCAGCATTGCCATGTAATGACATTCAAGGCGGCAGTTTTGGGAACTGATCACAGCATCAAAGTTATCGATGATGATTTGCACAAGTCCGCCCAGTGCGGCATCTCTGAGTCCGGCTAACTGCTGCTGTGCTTTTGACGACTGCGCACCTGCTGGCCTTCTGAATCGTCGAACCTCATCGTAGGAACAAGAAACGTTATATTTGTACAGTTCTGTGATGATCATCTTATGGTCACCAAGTAGTACTCCTATAGCTATCTGTAATGGTGTTGGTTGAGATGTTACCACTGAGCTCACGATATTACCCACCATGATGGATTGTAGTGAATTGTGGAAAGTAGACTTGATCGCTGATATCGCTTCACCAACGTCTCACTAATACACTCTGAGGCTAATTCTCGATCAATGTGCTTATTGTAGGATTTGAAGTCGTGCTTAGCTGCCTTGGTCTCCTTCATGATCTGCTTGCCAACTTTCCGGATACATTCATCCATGTCGCCATTCTGGTCATCATCCACAAGCCTGAGATTTGTGGCAACATGTTTCCTGAACACTAGTAACGTTACCACTCCAGGGGAATGTAATGCCAACATATTTTCAGCGAAATGTTGGATGACATTCTCAACAAGGACACGTCTGGACATGACAGATCCACCCTTGTCTGCGTATACTGCTTCAACATCAAGCGAGTTCCAAACTTTCGAGCGATCACAACCGAGTACATGGACTGTTTCAGCGAAAGCTTGGTCATCAGCAGAACATTTGCTATCGATCATGGTGGTTCTATGAGCATCACGATGGAAATTGGCATTGCAACTGTGGTGATACTTTGCATCTGCCGCGTGCAGATCGGATGGTGCTCCAATGATGCAGATACGGACTATTCTACCCAGTTCATCTCCACGTTTCTCACAAAGGTCAAGTAGGTACTGCTTGTACGTCTCACCATCACCCATCTTGTCTGTGGTTACTCTTGACGCAGGGACTCTGTACTGTTGTGGCACCTTGGGATCATACTCATTCGGTAATATGCAAGGAGTAATGTCATGGCAGAACAAACAGTGCTTCTGAAAGTCAAAGACATCACCACCGATACTGGAACGCGATCGCTTAGGCCCAGCTTTGGAGTCTTCATTTGTCTCTTCCTTTGGCATACGCTTGCCCAATTTATTGAGAGTGGAAGGAGATACATACTTAGATACGCAATTTTTGTGACATATAACAGTAGATCCATCAGATAGTTCTTTTCGTAGTCTGATATCATCTTGGCGAAGGTTACTAGCTGCCAATATTGTGTCGATTTCGTGAAGACTGTATCACTTCCCAACCCCACAGTTGTAAAACATCTTGAAGAAGCATTCCTCGGCATCCTTGTGGCCTCCTATTTCAGCCATATCATCGTTCACGTCAGATCCTGCAACAGAAACGTAGATCGTTAAGAGTTACTGATATATTGGTGGATTTCACATTGAAAGCACACAAAATGACCATCACCAATGCTATTTACGTCACGAGTGGGGCTGTAGGTGGCACGCAGTTGGCTTCTAAATGGCATAATTTCTTCAGAATTTAACATGTCAAGCGCATGCATAAACAGCAAGATCATTGTTCAATTGCATTCACAACCGATTTATTTAGTTTTTTGGTGCGATTTTTGTGTGATTTTGGCATTTTTTACATGTATTTTTGGCGGCCATATTGGATTTATGTCATCAAGATGGCCGCCAAACGATCCAATAACATCATAATTCACTTCCTTGGTCTCTAAAACATATATTAGACACCAATTTAATTATTTTTACTGTACTTAGAACAGAAGTTACAGCCTAATTTATATGTTGATTATATATTGCTATCTTGGCGGCCATCTTGGGTCTGAAAAAAGCCAAGCCTGTGACAAGTGGCCACCCACCCTAAATTTTATCTAGACACTAATACCTATCAAAATAAGCCAAAAAACGATTGTTGCCAAACATTGCAAGGTTCACTGGAAATATGCTGCTCTGCCACCGGACTATGAGGCAAATTTTTAACAAGTTTTCGCAAATTTTCATTTTTTTTTTTTTTTCCGCCTCTAAAGCGGAGTGACGTCCTTAAAGCTAAAGAACTATCGATCAATCAATCATTGGGGGCATACGCCGGGGGGTGCGTTGCCTCGCCCACCCTACGACGTCACTCCCGGGGATCACCACGCGCGAGTCCCCATACAGGCTCCCTTCCCATACCAAGCAACTCCCGACAGGAAGCATCAATTTGCCCCTGCCACGAGCCTTGTGGGCGCCCGCTTGGCCTCCTCCATGCCGGATTGTCTCTAACATATACAACTCGATGGGAAGGATCGGTTTCAGGGTAGTGTGCCACATGCCTATATAGCCAAAGTTGGCGTTGACGGACTATGAAGGTAATAGGCTTCGATTCAGTCTCACGGTGCAATTGCTGGTTTGACACGTAATCGTCCCAGGTATGTAAAATATGGGAGCATACGCAATGCTGCGCGTGGAATTCGGGGCTCATCTCCGTGGCATTAGCCCTTAGAGCCTGTGGTGGGTGAGGACCCGTTACCCCGGGACACAGGGTTAGTGTGACACCCGGGTTACCACAGTTACCTTCCACAGGTTACCCCAGGTACCCATTTATCAACCCCAAAAGGAAGGAAGAACAGCTGGGTAGGCTGGTCACCGACTTGCCCTGGCCCGGATTCGAACCAGGTCCCGCAGATTCGTAACCAGGCACGCTACCCACTGCACCACGGAGGTGACAAATCATCCCAGCGATAACCCATAATTCTTCGAAGACACTTATTACCAAAGGCATCGATTCGCCACTTCAAGTTGCTATTTAGTGTCCATGTTTCACAACCATAGAGTAAGACAGGGATCACAAGCGACTTGAAGATCCGGATCCTTGTCCTCCTGCACAGGTACTGAAAACGCCAAATACTCCTGCTGAGCGAGTCCATAACACCGTAGGCTATGCCAATCCGTCGTAAGACTTCTTGACGTGACCCGCCGTCATTATGGACTGCGCTACCAAGGTATGTAAAACTTTCCAAGATCTCAATGTCCTCACCGCACGAATGGACAGACTGTACTGTTTCATCTAGTAAGCCTCCAAACACTGGATCTTGGTCTTAAGCCAGGAGACCTCAAGTCCCAAGTCCTTTGCCTCCTCGAACACCGCCTCGAGAGCTATCACCAGGACCTCCAGCGACTCAGCAAAGATTACTGCATCATCGGCAAAAACAAGATCAGTGATCTTGGTGTTGCCGAGGGATGCTCCACAATCACTTTGATCTACAACTTTGCCCAATACCCAGTCCATACAAGTGTTGAAAAGTGATGGGGCAAGGACGCACCCTTGCCTCACTCCTGTATTCACAGGAAAGAAGCTGGATACACCTCCCCCCACACTTCACAGCACTCTCAGTCCCAGAGTACATACCGGTCATCAAACCAATAGTGCTTGCAGGAATCCCGCGAGTTCGCAGAAGATCCCAGAGTGACTCACGATGCACTGAGTCAAACGCCTTCTTGAGATCAGCATAGGCTGCAAGCATCCCTGTCGAAACTCACGNTAAAAAATTTTGTTGACTACCCGCAAAGCCGCCCTCCGGGCGGCCTTTTTGGCTAGCTCCTGCGGAGGGCTATGGTGGGCCTTCGGCCCACCCAAACACAGACTCTCCAGATAGACCCATTACCCCCACCTCGACCCACCAAACACAGACCTCTCCAGAAAACCCCCTTCTAACTTTCCTGAAATTAATGTATTCCCCACACCCATTCACTCCCCTATTACCCATCACCCCCCACCCATTCACTCACCCATTACCCATCACCACACACCCATTCACTCACCCATTACCCATCACCACCACCCATTCACTCCCCCTTTACCCATCACCCCCCACCTTTTCCCTCACCCTTTCACCCATCACCCCCCCCCCATTCACTCCACCCATCACCCCACACCCATTACCCATCACCCACCCATTCACTCACCTTTTAAACCCATCACCCTACATCAAGGTTTCCTCAATTCTCGCAACCCCATTTTTTTCTTCAGTTCTCTCTAATAGGCTGCTAAAAAAAAAAGAGAAAAAAAGTGATTGGATCATCCTTAAGTGGGCTTAAAACTTTCCCTGGTCAACCTGATTCCAAAACCGTGACATATGATGGGATTCCGCCACAGGGGGCGGCACCTATCGCGGACAGACAGACAGACAGACAGACAGACAGACAGACAGAAAACACACCACACACCACACAAAACACACTTTCGTTATATTATTATAGATTATATATGGGGGGTCATCTTGGCGGCCATCTTGGATTCTGAAGAAGCGAAGCCGGTGACAAGTGGCCACCCACCCTAAATTTTATCTAGAAACTAATACCTATCAAAATAAACCAAAAAACCATTGTTGCCAAACATTGCAAGGTTCACTGGAAATATGCCGCTTTGCCCCCGGACTATGAGGAGAAACTCAAAGATATTGTGTAACTAGGGAAATGGTGGAAGGGGGTTATAGATAAAATGAAAATTTTTAAATCGCCATGACCAGATGAAGTGTATCCCGGGTATTAAAGGAATGCAAGGGGGTTTGTTAGTGAGTCGTTAGTGCACATTTCTAGGAAATCGGTTGAGATAGACGATGTGCCATTATTGTGGAGGAAAGGAAATGTTGTTCCCATATTTAAGAAGGGAGACAGAGGACTAAAGGCAAATTATAGACCCGTAAGTCTAACATCAGTGGTGGGGAAATTTTTTGGTATCTATTATTGCAAAAAACATTAGAGAGCACTTAGATAAACATAGTTTGATCAATGATTCACAACATGGATTTACCAAGGGTAGGTCATGTCTCACCAATTTATTGAGTTTGTATAGGAAAGTTTATGGGACGGCAGATAATGATAAGGATTATGATATAATATATCTGGAATTTAGTAAGGCAATTGACAAAGTACCACACGAGCGACTCTTAAATAAGGTTAGGGCTCATGGTATAGATGGGAAGTTTCTTCATTGGATCGAGCTTGGCTAAGTAATAGGCCAAAAAAGGGTTACAATTTTAAAGGTTCCAAATCTGAATGGGGACTGGTGACAAGTGGAGTTCCACAAGGGTCTGTTTTGGGTCCATTACTATTTTTGATTTACATCAACGACTTGGATAGTGGGATTAGCAGTGATATCAGCAAGTTGCTGATGATACTAAGGCAGGTAGGATTATTGGATCGCAGTCTGATGTAAACATATTGCAGGGAGGCTTAGATAAATTTAACGAGTGGGCAGTCAGATGGCAGATGGAATATACTATTGATAAATGCAGCGTTATGCATGTTAGTAGAAAAAACCCTGGTAATAGATACACCATAAGCAATGTATCGCTGAAAAGATCAGAAGGTGATAAAGATCTTGGAGTTGAGGGTGAGATTGTTACCTCCGACCTAGGAAATAATGTATTGAGGCCTGAAATAGAGTTAATAGAGTATTAGGATTCATTACCAGAAGTGTTAAAAGTAGAAGTGCGGGAGTTATTCTAAAGCTTTATCTGGCTCTAGTCAGGCCTCACCTAGACTATGTGGTTCAGTTTTGGTCTCATATACAGGATGGATATAGTCTTGTTAGAAACAGTGCAGAGAAGGATGACCAAAATGATACAAGGGATACGTAACTTTAGTTATGAGAAGAGATTGAAGTTATTAAAATTACACTCACTCGAGTGACGCAGAGTAAGGGGCGATCTGATAGAAGTTTTAAGTGGATAAAGAGATTTGATAAGGACGGTAGGAACATTTCTTACGGCTTTTAACCAGGGTAGAACAAGAAGTAACGGATTCAAGCTGGAAAAGCGTAGATTTAGAAAGGAAATAGGGAAAACTGATTCACAAATAGGGTGGTGAATTAATGTAATGGTCTCAGTAGACAGGTAGTTAGTGCGGAGGGCATTAGGGAAACTTTAAAGGGAATATGCAGAGTAGGAGCCACCTGCAAGAAACATGATGTAAAGAAAATTAGCATATTTCATTAAAAAGGATAAGTCTGTGAGTATTAAAGATAACGTGTATGATTTCATAAAGCACTATCATTATAAAAAATAATAACCCAAAGGAAATTAAACCTAACCTGAACTCCCAACAACGTTAACTATCCAATATATTTTGACCTAATTCCTACTAACCAGGGAGTTTAAAGGGTTTTTTCAATAACTAATAATTTGCGATACAAATAATATAGAGTAGACTGCACATATTTGATCATGAATAAGAATGTAAGCTCAAAATAATTGAAGCGATTATGGGGAAATGCTCCAATAAACTCTATTTATTTTTCGTGCTAAAAATGGACGAGGACTGCACGGTTATTTGCTGAGACACTGACTAGTTTTTCCTTGCCTAATTTTTTTTATTTTCTTCAGATGGATTTATTTTTATTTCCCGAAACCTAATACATTTTTTTTTTTTTCATCACCAAATCTTTGGGTCACCGTTTCCATTGATAACAATTTACGTCCGTCAGAAAACTTAAAACTTTGCCAGGAAATAATAGTCAGTGTCTCAGAAACCAGAGAAGTGACAGAATTCTACGAAAACAAGCGCGCCTCTCCCCGCCCCGTATTCGCCAGCCCACCCGCCAGTTGCAGTGTGGTCCACTTGCCTTGCCCTGCTGCCTGCTGGGAGGATTATTACCCGAACCTAACCTAACCTAACCTCATAACGGGGTGGGTGGGGATGGAGGGGTTTCAGGCCCCCTCGACCCCCCGTCGAGATTATGAACCTAACCGAACCTTAACCTAGCCTCCTAAGGGGTTGGGGGGCCTCTGTAAGGGGATTGTGTGTCTGTATGCGTATTAACCAACTTTATTATTTCTGCAATATGTATATAAGTTTTGAAGGTACGCGGGAGTGGATTAATAATGTACAATATACTAAGCAAAAAATACAGAAAGCGTAAGTGGTAACGGCGGTAGCAACCGCGCAGCTCTCGTCCATAATAACCTTATTTGTCCCAAAGTATTGGAAAAGTGTAGCAGTACACATAACAGACAGCGGCTTCTCATCAGTAATAACACCATATCTCTTCATCTATCTGTTATATGCCGTTACTTCTTCTACAACCATTTGTCATTACTAATTTTACACATTATTTTGTTTTCATGTCAAGTGAGCCTTTCTAACCTCAGCCATCCGACAGATTCTGCTCCAATGTCCTTTCTTTACTGTTGTTTCCACGGGATCATTGCCTCCAAGACTGCCTCAGAGCTGTCTTTGGAACGCTTGGATTGGTAGTCCTGATGGTCATGATGATGGGCATGGTTTTCCCCGCATCTGTACGGCTTCACAAAATAGCCGCGCGGCGCCGAAACTCTCGTTTTCTAATGACTGCTCGCTAATCCCGTCTTCCTATCAAGACCGAGCTCAAAAATAGGAAATCTTGGATTGGTATTCGTCATCCAAGACGGTGCTTGGTATACAAAAACACGGCTTATTTGTGTGCCTGTGGTGACTGTGCTGGTAGAACTTCTCTGCAACTGGCGCGACTTGCCTGAGGTCCACTAGCCACAGGAACTCGCTGTGGCTTGCGATGTCTTCTCTCTCTCTCTCTCTCTCCTCTCTCTCTCCTCTCTCTCTCTCTTCTCTCTCTCTCCTCTCCCCCCGTCAGCGTGGCATGGTTGGTAGAGTCGTGAGCTTGCGTGCAGCGTCCCTGCATTCGGTCAGCGGTTCTAGTCCACCAAGTTCGCCCTGGCGTGGTGGCGCTTTGTAGAGTCAATAACATTGTAGTTGGTACTTGCAAAGTGTCTAGATAGGATCAACGTATCTTATCTTCCCCTCTATCTCTCTCTCTCTCTCTCTCTCTCTCTCTCTCTCTCTCTCTCGCTCTCGCTTCCCCCTCTCTCTCTCTCTCTCTTCTCTCTTTTCTCTCTCTTTTCTCTCTCTCTCTCTCTCTCTCTCTCTCTCTCCCCTCTCTCTATTTAAACATACATATACAAGAAGCCCAAAGGTACACAGTCGTGTGCTACCTATCTAAGGGCAAGTCAATATAACTATATACACATAAATACAAAGACCTAAATAACTATCATCTATAATAATATAAGCGAAAGTGGGTGTGTGTCTGTGTGTGTGCCTGTCTGTGTGTCCGCGATAGGTTTCCGTCCCCAGTGGCGCAATCCCATAATATGGCACAGTTTTGGAACCGGGTTGACCAGGGAAAGGTTTTAAGCTTAGTTATAAGATGATCCGATCTTTTTTTTTCTTTTTCTTTTTTCAACAGCCTATTAGCGAGAATTGTGAAAAAAAAGTGGATTGCGAGAATTGAGGAAACCTTGATGTAGGGTGATGGGAAATGGGTGAGTGAATGGGTGGGGTGATGAGTAATGGGTGTCGGGTGATGGGTGAGTGAATGGGTGGGGGGGGTGATGGGTGATGGGTGAGGGAATAGGTGGGGGTGATGGGAATGGGTGAGTGAAGGGGGTGTGGTGATGGGTAATGGGTGAGTGAATGGGTGGGGGGTGATGGGTAATGGGTGAGTGAATGGGTGGGGGGTGATGTGAATTTGTTGGCGTTAATACATACATTTCTACATCCATGATTTCAGGAAAGTTATAAGGGGCTATCTGGAAAGTCTGTGTTTGGTGGGTCGAAGGCCCACCAAACACCAGGTGGTGGGTCGAAGGCCACCAATAGCCTTCCGCAGGAGCTAGCCAAAAAAGTCCACCCGGACGGCGGCTTTGCGGCTAGTTATATACATATATGCCTCACTAAAGTGTTTGTTGAGGCACTGTTGATGTCACTAAGTGTCACAGTATCACTAAGTTCAGCGGGGTGGGCTTTGACAGTCTCCACCGATTGGCCGCCAAATTTGCACTTTGTGTGTTCATCTCCGGGATTGTGAGGGACGGCGGCCGTGAAAATGTTCCACATCTTGGAGACGCGGCCCACAAAGGTGCGTTGGTGCTGGCTGGCACGGGAACGCCTCACTTCCACTGCATCCCCCACTGGTAAGCACCGTTCTCGTGCTTCGCGTGGCGATTCTTGGAGGCTGTCTTAACCCAGCCAGATGTGGCACTCCCTGCCTCTGTGCCTTGTGGAATACCACAAGCTCTGTGACGTCCCTGCGGTGTTCCATGAGTCGAGGGGACTCACCGGCTGGGGTTGGACTTTGGGGTCTCCAGCATCCACCAGTCGCAGGGCTCGACGCTGGATGCTGTCCAGCCTCCTAGTGTACGAGGCTGCACACGACATCCAGGAGAGGGCGGCGTACTCTAAGTAAGGCCGTATCTGGGCCTTGTAGAGCAAGAGCTTCCCTCCCCTGTCGAGGAAGCTGGCTACCCTTCGCAGGGCACAGACCCTGTTAGAGGCCTTTTTTGCAATGTGTTTGCGTGGGCCGTAAAACTTAGCTCTCGGTCATCCTGTACTCCCAGACCCTTGACGGCTTCCTGGAGTGGAAGAGGATCGCCACCAAACCGCAGCCTCCCTTCCACTGCTGGCCCGGCAGCAGGGGACCGAGAAATCACAATTGCCGGTGTCTTCTCCGTAGCAAAGGTCCACTTCCAACGTGTATCCTACTCCTGTATAATACTCAGCTGCGGTTTGATCTCATCAGCAGCACGCCCACTGTCATGTCGCGGGTAGGAGCAGGAGAGAGTACAGTCATCAGCATAAGTCGAAACTGCTGGCAGCTGCCGAAGAAGATCGTCCACGTAGATGTTCCCAAAGACTGGCCCCAGCACAGAGCCCTGTGGGACTGATGCTTCCACTGGCAGGGACTCAGAGGCCAGTGGAAGGCTACTTGGAGAGCAGAGGTTCTCTTCTTTTACTTCTCTCTCTCTCTCTCTCTCTTCTCTCTCTCTCTCTCTCTCTCTCTCTCTCTCTCTCTCTCTCTCTCTCTCTTCTCTGCCTTTTCCTTCTCTTGATTTCCCCTTTTTAAGATTTTCCATTTTCAATTTCATCTGGACTTCCTTTCTCTCCACCCACCTCTTCCTCCTCCCCCTCCTCTTCCCTCTTCCTCCTCCTTTTTACGGTATGCGGGTGAATATAGTTTTACCCCAGAGCATTCATTGGACATCCCTGCCGTGCATAGTCCCAGGTCACCTTGGTCAAGGTGTAAGCCTGGATCGTCTCCATGTACCAGGATTATGGTGAAGCCACTCGGCAGCAGCTGTGGTGAATTGGACTGCAGCCAAGAGACAATGGCTGGAGTTCCAGGGTCCTAGTTTGCTGGACCGTGACCTAGTTAGCTTGGCCTGCGGTGTAAAGGACTGGTGGTGACTTGTACACTATAAAAAACCACAGGTGTGGTGGGGTTGGAGCTAGTTGTCAGTGGAAGTTTCCCTGTCCATCCACTCCTTGAGAGACTATTCATCCTTTCTCATCATGACAACTGGTTTCCTCTTTTCTCTAAACAGATTGTCTTTGGGGGATTTTGGGGCTACACCAATTAGCTTTTTGGGACAGTCTAAGTCTTTTCCTTATCTTAAAGAATATATTTCAGCTTCTTGACTCTCTGGAAGGGCGCTTAAAGGTCTCTAGAGTCACTAGAGAACACGTGGTATAACAGGTGCCGCTGTCAAGGTCTCACAAGTGTCGCAGAGATTGTTGGGCGATTGTCGAAAAGTAAAGACGAGTTGTTGGTTTCTTTTCATCCCTTGCCAGCTTTGTCTTGATGACAACGCCGGCCCAATCTATGTGACAAACCTGGAAGGACAAAACCTGCTAGCGCAGTGGTTGTGAAAGTCTCACTCGTGACCGAGACTCAGGGCAAGCTACTGGTCTTTGGCATTTTCAAGACCCTGTGGGAACTAATTCACGGTGTTGGAGGCATTTAACGCAGCAGTATCTTCTTTCCATGCACTTTTATTTCAATTTCAATTCATGGTCACAACTTTACTATATCTCGAAAGCGCTTTCTGAATTTTGATAAATCTTTTGAAATCGAATCCATCTTTGCACCTTGCCTTCCACATTTAGAGAATGTGAGGATTGTGGAATCCAGTACACCTCCAAGTTTTTCAGAAATTCATCGGCGTGTAGGTTTTGCGTCATGACGAATTTTGTGGAGGAAGCGAACCGTAAGCTAATGGAGGAAGCGAACCGTGGAAAATTGATGAAACAAACTGTATACATCTATAATAATATAAGCGAAAGTGTGTGTGTGTGTGTGTGTGTGGTGTGTCTGTCTGTCTGTCTGTCTGTCCGCGATAGGTGCCGCCCCTGTGGCGGAATCCCATCATATGTCACAGTTTTGGAATCAGGTTGACCAGGGGAAGTTTTAAGCCTACTTATAGGATGATCCGATCACATTGTTTTAATTTTTTTAGCAGCCTATTAGCGAGAACTGTGAAGAACAAAAAGTGGGTTGCGAGAATTGAGGAAACCTTGATGTAGGGGGATGGGTAATAGGTGAGTGAATGGGTGGGCGATGGGTAATGGGTGTGGGGTGATGGGTGAGTGAATGGGTGGGGGGTGATGGGTGAGGGAATAGTGTGGGGGTGATGGGTAATGGGTGAGTGAATGGGTGTGTGGTGATGGGTAATGGTGAGTGAATGGGTGGGGGTGATGGGTAATGGGTGAGTGAATGGGTGGGGGGTGATGGGTAATGGGTGAGTGAATGGGTGGGGGGAATACATACATTTCAGGAAAGTTAGAAGGGGCTATCTGGAGAGTCTGTGTTTGGTGGGCCGAGGTGGTGGGTAATGGGTCTATATGGAGAGTCTGTGTTTGGTGGGCCGAAGGCCCACCAAACACACGTGGTGGGCCGAAGGCCCACCAATAGCCCTCCGCAGGAGGTAGCCAAAAAGTCCGCCCGGAGGGCGGCTTTGCTTTCAGGAAAGTTAGAAGGGGCTATGATGTGAATGGGTTGGCGTTAATACATACATTTCTCCATCCATGATTTCAGGAAAGTTAGAAGGGGCATCTGGAGTCTGTGTTTGGTGGGCCTTCGGCCCACCAAACACAGGTGGTGGGCCGCCCCCACCAATAGCCCTCTGCAGGAGCTAAGCCAAAAGGGCCGCCGGAGGGCGGCTTTGCGACTAGTGATGAAATGAAACCGTAAATATTATGCCCTCGCTGCAAAGTAATTACCCTTCAGGAATCTTTTTTGCTTCCAACCATTGGTTGTGCTCATGGGAGATGTTATGGCGCGTTTCACCGGTGTCACTGCCGATCAAACTGCTCCAGAAGAGGCACCTCTTACCACCTCCGATCGAACTGCTCCTGAACAAGCACCTTTCATTCCAGTCGGGAATGGTGCCCGGCCAGACAAAATTAAAGATTTTTTTTACCGATCAGGACGTACAACAGTTTCAAGATCCTGGTGGAAGACGACAAGGACATTCATGAGACAGAGTAAAAGGCGATACCATTGTTAAAAGCCAGCTGTAGAAATTTTGCGGAAAGAGCTCGTTCAAAGAGGAAATTGTTTTGTATGCCTGGTGGAAACCTTGATACCATCACGGCATCCTGCGATAATGCAACTGATGGCATCACTGAAAACACACTTCTTGTCATACAACGCTGGCACAAATTACATTATAAACACCAGGTCCGAGGAATAATTAGAAAAGTACAGGCGGATGATCCGTCAGTACAAAAGTAAATCAAGTAATATTCATTGTTTCAGGCATCCTCCCTAGGATCATGCGCACGTATTATCTATAACAATGCCTTCAGCGCCAATAGCTGCCTAACCGGACGTTTAACCCTTACGCGGCGGGTGACGTACTCAATACTCATACGTCCATAGCAGGGTGGTGAGGAAGGCGGGTGACGTACCAGTACGTCATTAAGATTCTGGCCCAAAATTTTTGGGCCTCACAGCAACCTCTTGTTGTGTAGATATGTATTACACTAAATGGGAGTAAATTCCACCGCACATATGGTGTCTATGTTGAAATATGTGGTATTACTCGTCCCGACACGTGATCATAGCGCAGTCCTCGGCCGACCCGAAAAACTGTCGTGATGAGAGGGTATTATATTTTCGCGACATGGAAGTGCTACGCCATATTAATTTTCGACTGTTTTTACCTTTACAGTACCCTCAGCTCTGTAAGGATGCCATATGCTCCGCACGATATGCCTCAGTTTGTCATGAAGAAGCCAATATATTAAAGACGCAGATTGTCATCTTCCGTCAGTCTATATACTGAGCAGTCTCCACCTTCTAAGCGACGTCTAATTTCTACGCCTCTAAAAGCATTGAATAGGAGAAACAAGAGCAAAAAGAAAACTGATAAACAGAGTGGAAGGAAACGAAGGAAAGATTGGTGACGAATGATATCCGTGAAAGGGGAACATAGATAAATGGCGAGATAAGACGATAAGGAAAAAGGGGTCAACAAAATATCCACGTCTCCAGCTATAACTACTACTACAAATCCACTACAACTGCTACTACTATTACTACCACTACTTAAAATAATTACGTAAATAACATATGATAATGATAGTAATAGTGATAAGAAAAAAAGGATAATCATAATTAAAATAAATATAATAATAATAATAATAATAATAGCGAAAATAATTATAATATTTAGAATCGTAATGTTATTAATAATAAAAATAATAATAGTTGTTATTATAATGATAATAAGAATGATAAGAGTATGAATGAAATTATCAGTTACTAAATCATCATAGTGTACAGGAGGGTTGGGCCGCGAAACGATTCCGGAATCGATTCCGACGATTCCACCACATAGGCAGTGGAATCGATTCCACTCAACGGAATCGATTCCTTGGAAACGAATCCACAGATATTTCACATTGAGTTATATTTAGTAAACAGTGGCAGCGTAGAGAGTTGTTATATATTATATATATATATATATAATAACTTTTAAAAATATATCTAATGCATGAGTAAGAATAACGATAGTACTACTACTACTACTAATAATAATAATACTAATACTAATAATACTAATACTAATATTAATAATAATAATATTAAGAATAATAGTAATAATGATAATAAAATATGCTCCATAAATCAACGGGGCGCAGAAGGCAGGATGAATCGTAAGAGCTACAAGGAATGGAATCGAAGCAGCTCTCTGGCAGCGCAGGAGGAAACGATTCCAGAATCGTCTCGTGCTAGACTGAGGTCCTCCCATGCGGCGCGCGAGGCGAGGTACTAGGTAGAGGCAGAGGCGGAGCGCGAGGGGAAAAACGTTTCCGGAATCGATTCAGGAATCGATTCCACCGATTCCACCAACCTCAAAAATCGGAATCGTGAGTTTCCAAGATAACGATTATTCCCCACCCTAGTGTACAGTATAATATACAGCATAATATACAGCAACAATTTATAGGCTACTACTATTACTACAACTATCACTACTACTACTACTATTTACTACTACTACTACTACTACTACTTTACATAATCTACTAATATTTTCTACTACTAGTAATAATAATGATGATAATAGTGATAATAATAATACAATGAACATTACTAGAATCAATACAAAGTGTATGGCTAGAAAGAGAAGCCAAAGCCTTGACCGTACACAACGTTCGAACGGCGATCAGCTCAGAAAGCCTCGTGAGACGCGAAAAATACTTTACTTCATTACCTCACTGTGAGGTATCCAGAGAACCTAGAATGTTATTTATACTTGCATAACGTAGTAGAAAGATTAAGCTAAACGACGATTTTTTTGCTTCCCTATAGCTTCAGTAGTTAGTTTACAAATTGTCGCTGAAAAAAGAGACGGTTAGAGCAAATTAGCCCGGCTGGTGTGCACGGGGAAGTAAAAAGTCGACTGCCGCGTAAGGGTTAAAAACCTTTGTTCAGAAAAAGGCGTTGATTTTGCAAATCTCTGGCATACCTTCTATCGAGAACCAGTCCTCTTCAAATAAGATGGCCTACACTTAAATGGGGCTGGGTCATTTCGGTTAGACAGAAAACTAAGCACAGCTGTTACAGCTTGAATCCGTTACAAGAAGTAACGGATTCAAGCTGGAAAAGCGTAGAATTAGAAAGGAAATAGGGAATAACTGGTTCACAAATAGGGTGGTGAATCAATGGAATGGTCTCAGTAGACAGGTAGTTAGTGCGGAGTCATTAGGGAGCTTTAAAGAGGGGCTGGATAGGTTCTGGATGGGAATAAAAGGTGGATGTAGGTAGTGTTAGGCGACAGGAACTACCACGTGTAGGCCTCGCGGCCTTTTGTAACTTCCTTATGTTCTTATGTACTAGTTTCTGGTTGAGAAACGAGCGACGAACTCGAGTACCCTCTCCGACATATTATCTAGTAATGAACCGGCCCCAAACCTCTCCGACGTAACTTCTCTGACGTAAATGACCACCCCCACGATGCGACCTCGGTCCGAAATATCGTAAAAGCCTGTATGTTCAATGCGCGCAACATCCGAAATAAATGTTCAGACCTCGAAGCCCTTGTTGCGACCGAAGATTATAATTTCATTGGCATATCATAATCCTCGTTGAACACCACAAATAGAGACTTTTGGCTGAATATAATTTACCTGGTTACTTATATGTTTAGTTGTGAAAGGGCGAATATCACAGGCGGAGGAGTATTTTCTATACGTAAAAGCCAGTATTCATACTACGGTCATAGAATACATGAAATTTAATAACATGGATTCCCTATTTTTGCAGCTAAAGATCAGCTCGAAAAAAATATAATCGAACTCACCTATAGACCCACAGTTCACAATAGTAATGCTGATAGCCAGCTGTATACGAAGTAAATTGAACTGACT
Source organism: Chionoecetes opilio (assembly GCA_016584305.1). Taxonomy (NCBI): domain Eukaryota; kingdom Metazoa; phylum Arthropoda; class Malacostraca; order Decapoda; family Majidae; genus Chionoecetes; species Chionoecetes opilio. The sequence continues at coordinate 43,692 of JACEEZ010015071.1, forward strand.
AATGAGTTCGATTGCGTCATCTTTGTTTATTTCAACCTAGCCATTCCTTCCTGGAGAAATTCGCTAAACTCTCATTCAGATCACGACTTATACAGCGATTTATTAGGAAGTTCGTTAACTCAGCATGTTCACAAACCCACGAGAGGTGGCAACATATTGTACCTTGTTTTTTCGACAAATGCCGATACGGTTAATCATGTGAATATTGGCCCTGAATTTGGCACTAGCGATCATAAAATTATGTCCTTTGATATAAATCTCGAAGTGTACAGGAAAGCGTTAGCGACAAACAAATTTTCCTGTATAAACAAGGTAACTTTGAAAGACCTAGGACGATTTTGTCAAGAACATATTGGAGTGTGCTATCAAATCAATCGAATTTAGACGATCATGGGGTAAATTTAACAATATCTTGAATAATGCTGTAAAGTCTTGATAATAAGTATAAACCAAAGTGGTGGAACATACAAATCGAATCTGGGTTTTTACAGAAAAAACGAGCCTACCGTAAATACATGTCATCTCAAAATGAAAATGATAAAATACAGCTCGAAAGACTACGGGGCGATACGAAAAAGTTGATAAAGAAATAAAGAAAGTTAAAAAAGATCTTGAATTGTATATTTCAAGTGTCAGTAAATCGAACCCTAAATAATTGTTCAGTTACGTGCGCAAGAAGAAAGTTATCACAGCGAACATAGGCCAACTTTCCCCTGAAAACGGTAAACATACTAATTATGAAATCGAGATGGCTGAAGTATTAAATAATTATTTTGCTTCTGTTTTTGCAGTTTAAGATATATATGGACTGGAAGAAGTAGGCTGCGATAAAAGTAACGTTTTTCCATTGATGAATTTTGAATTCCTGAGGACACTAATTAAAGAAATAATAAACTTAAAGTTAAAAAATCCCCCGGGCCAGACTGTATTGCACCGCGAGTTTTAAATGAAGCGAAATACCAGTTTGCAAATATCTTTCAATACTTTAAAAAGAAAACCAAATTCCGGTAAAGTTTCCTTGCGAATTGGAAACTTGCAAATGTTACTCCAATACAGAACAAAAAAAATTATGACTATAACCGAGAAAAAAGGGGGGCCGTTTTTTTTAAAAAGGTTAAAAAACCTTTTTAAAAGCGTAAAAAATTTCCCGGGCCGGGGGTTCCTTTTTAAAAATTTTAAAAATGGGAAAAATTTGGGTTTAAAATAACGAAAAACAATTTTAAAAAAAAGTAAAAATTTTTTCCTTAAAAAAGAAAAAAAAAAAAAAAAAAAAAAAAAAAAAAAAAAAAAAAAAAAAAAAAAAAAAAAAAAAAAAAAAAAAAAAAAAAAAAAAAAAAAAAAAAAAAAAAAAAAAAAAAAAAAAAAAAAAAAAAAAAAAAAAAAAGGGAAAAAATTTAATTTTCTTAAAAAAATAAAAAAAAAAAAAAAATTTTTTCCCCAGAACGGCTTTGTTTTTTAAATTTTTGCCTCCATATATATCTAGACATTTTTAATGATGTATACAGCACTTTTGGGACGGGGACGAAAGCGGGAGAAAAAGTGATTTATTTTGACTTTAAAAAAAGCTTTTTTGACAAAGTCCCCCCATCAGCGTTTATTTTTTAAGAAATTTCAAAGTCGAAAGGCTTTAAACTGGAAATTCTTAAATAGGCTTGAAGACTGGCTTTCGGGGAAGTGAAAGAGCGCGTTGTAATTAAGGGAAAAAATTTTTTTGGGGTGGAAAAGATTTTTTTAAGGGGCCTATACCGCGGGGATCTGTCCCTAGGTACTTTCTTATATAGGTATTTTTTCTTATCTTTTGAAAACCCCGGTTTATTGAGGGAAGGCCCCCTCACCTGAAAAAAATACAAATTTTTAAGGGCGATACTAATATAAGGGAATAAAAGTAAACACAAATGCCGATAAGATGAATTGAAATTTGCTTGCCCTTGATCGCATATTAGTTGAACGGAACATCAAAATTTTGGCGGGATAAAATTTAAAAATAACGATAAGTTTTAGGGTTTTCCCTTTTTGGAAGAAAATAACGACCCAAATTTACAAACTCTAGGACAAAACGTAAACTGTCCAAGGTTACCGAAGAAAAAGACTTGGGGAAATTATTTAAGAAAACGCCCCTCAACCCTCAGAAAAACATTGTTCGGGGAAGTTTTTAAGAGGGTTTAAAAAAAGTAATTTGGGTTTCATGGGAAAGAATTTTCCAAATTTATAATTTTAAAAAAACCCCCTCTAACATTTTTCCCCCAATGCGATCTTTGGGGGACCTCTTTATAAATTTTGGGTTTCATTTCTGATCCCCTTTATATGACAAAATAAGTCAAACTGAAAAAAAAAACAAAAAAAAAAAAAAATTAAAAAAAATGTTTCCCCGCGTTGGGGAAAACAAGCCATAGCGGGAGCGTTTAAAGGAATTTACCTTTTTCCCATTTGGCCCCAAAACGTGGGGTTGCAAAGGAGAATTTTAAAATTAATTTTTTTAAAAATTTTCCCAAATGGTTTCGATAATGTAAAAATATAGGACTATTAAATTTTAATTGGACAAGAAACTATTCTTTATTTAATGGTAAAAAAATCTTTGGTAACCCGATTTCGGTCAAATGAAGCAAAAGAAAACCCTTTTTTTCCAAAAAAAAAATTGTTAATTTTGGGAAACCCCCTTTTCCAGCACAAAAGTAGTTAATAGTAACCCCAAGGTTTGAGGTTTTTTTTTTAAAAAACAAAACAAAATTTAAATATTTTGGGATCAACTCCCCAGTTCGATTACTTCGCCCAATTTAGTTTTTTTTCCCTTTCCTTTTTTGAACCCTTTAGTTTAGAATAGTCTCCCCTTCAATCTTTCCAATAAAATTTCCCCATGGCATTTCTTCAATACTGTATGGTGTTTTTTCTCATTTTTTTCCCTCCCGGGCATGGGCCCCCGGGAAAAAGGAAAGAGGTGGGGGGGGGGAAAAGACCTTTCCCCAAACTTTGCATTTTTTAAAACCCTCTAGAACGTGAAAACTGTTGTGGCAGAAAAGTAGACTTTAACATACACCCTTTGTTTGGCCCAGTAGGGCTGTTGCTGTTTGTTTTTCCCTTTGTATTCCTTTGTATTCCCCCCTTTTTTTTTCCCCCATGCCCTTTAAAACCCTCCTTTTTCCCTGTTTCTCACTTTTTTTTTATCTTATTGATTTTTGCTTTCTATTTGATTATTTCCCCTTATTTTTATTTGGTTTTATTATATTTTTTTTCTTCACATTTTTTTTAAAATTTCGTTTTTTTGTCGATTGTTTTTTTTCTTTTTTTCCCATTTCCAAACTTCAATGTGGGTTCCAATCCCTCATCCATGTTTTTTTCTCCCCTCCCCCTCCTCCCCGATTTTCCCTGGAAACATTTTCTGGGTTTTTCTTTTGTGTTCGTGGGGGCCCCCGGGCGGGGGTTTGTTTCCTCTGCATGTCTTTTTTTTTTTTCGCTCCCTATCCGTTTCCCCTGCCCCCCCCGGTCTCCCTGTGTCCCCTCACAGTCCCTTTTTTGGGGTCCCGGTTTTTCCCTTGTGTGCTTGAAACCCTTTTTTGTGGAAAAGATTTTGCATCGTGTTTTCTATTTTTTGGGTTTTTCCTTTGCGGTGGGATAAAGTTGATATTTGGTGGGGGATTTATTTCAGGTTTTAATAAATTTTTTACTTTTTTTCTCCTGATGAAAAGGGTTTGATGATTTTTTTACAAAAGAGAGAGAGAGAGGGGAGAGAGAGAGACAAAGAAAACCAAAGGGGGAAAAGGAGCAGAGAAAAAGGAGGGGGAGGGGGAGAGTGAGAGAAAAAGAGAAAAAAAAGAGGAAATGAGAAGGAAAAGGGCTGGGGAGAAAAGGAGAGAGGGGAAGAGAGGAGAAAAAGAAAAAAAAAAAAAACAAAAAAAAAAACTGCATAATTCACACATAACTACTTTTTCCCATAAATAAAAACATACTTTAATGCATTTATACACATCTTTAAATACTTAAAAAGGGCACTTTACACAACACAAACACACAACAAAACACGCACACACCCCCCAAACACACACAAACACACACACAAACCACACCCCACATGAAACCTGACAGTGTTTAAAGACCTGTTAAAAAAAAACAATTTTTCCTTTTTTTTATACCCCCCGGAAAGGGTTTTCCCATGCTTTTTGACCTGGAAAAGCCGAAAATAAAAAAACTATTTTGAGCTCAAATGTCGGGAAAACCCTTTTTGGCCTCATTGGACCTAAAAGATTTTAAGGGCCCGGACAGTAGAAAAGCCCCCCAAAATTTTTCCCTTCCGCCAGATTTTTTTTTCACCTGGGGACTTTTTTGTTACAATTGGGATAGAACAACAAATTGGGTATAAAAATTGAAGCCCCTTTTTTTAAAAATTTTTTCTGAAAAAAAAAAAAATCCAAGGGAAAAATTCAAGAAAAAAAGAAAACACATACCAGAAAAAAAAACAAAATTTTCCTTGGGGGGAAAAAATTTTCAAAAAATTTCATAAAATTTCAATCTTGACATAAAAAATGTGTTTACCAAAAAAACTCTTAAAAAAAAATATTTTTAAAAGGGGGCCCCGAACACTCATTTTCTATTGGGGCAGAAAAAAACCCCCTTTCACAGTAATTTTTTTTTTAGAGGTTTTTTCCTTTAAGCATCAAAACGGCCCCCACGGGTTTTTATTCCACAGTTTTTAAGAAAGGGACTGTTTTTTTTGTGAGGAAAACTGTTGGGGAAAGATGTTTGCGGGGGAAAACAGTCATTTATCTTTTAAAAACCCCCCCTCAGCAATGTCATTCACTACTTTTACATTTCTGCATTTTTCCAGGGCCTTGCTTTTTTAGTCATCACTCCTTTGGGCCCGTCGCCACAGGTTTCAGAAAACCCGTTTATACTCAAAATGCCCCAAAGGGTTTTTTCAAGCAAAAAAGATTTACCCCCCTGGACCAAAAAGATCAGCCAGAGTCCCCTCTTTTGGGTTTTAACCTGGGGGGGAACATAGGGCCCCCGGGCCCGAAGCTATCTGGTTTCAGTGGCGTTGCAGCTTGGCAGCCAAATTTTCCTGTTCCTTTGTCAATGAGGTTCTGATTTTACCGAAGAGAAGGGGGAAAAAGGACAACCCCCCCCGTGTTTAGGGACCCCTTTTTGGTTTTTAAGTTTTTTTTTAGCACTGCCGGGGCAATCTCTGGACTGTTCTCTTTTAACTTAAACATTTTCCTTCATGAAAATGCAGATTTATTTGCCAAAGGGGCATCGGGAAGGGGAAGTGTAGATGGGCATCCACATGGGGGGTTTTAAAAACCCGTCCTAGGAAAAGGTTGAGGCGTTTCCCGCTTCACAACAGTTTTTTTTCATCGGACTCCCGCTGCTCAGCAAACAGAAATCTTAAAAGGGAATTTCAGGTTTTGGCATTTCCCCCTTTGGCCCTGAGGAAAAGGCTCCCGGAAAGGGCTCCAGTGGATTCCGCGGGGAGGGTGTCTCTAAGGAGATCAAATGTAAGCTCAGCCAATTTACGGTGGGCAGCTTAGGAGGCTTCTCCGACCTCCCGGGATTTCCTTTTGTATTTCCGGGACCTCTTTTTTTCCCTTTTTTTTCAACCAAATTTTGGGTTTTATGGACAGGGTTGTAGGGTTGGTTTTGTGGTTTAAAATCTGTCCAAACGTCCTTTTAAAATGCTTTTAACCAAGGATTCTCTGGGCTTGACCTTTCCAAACAGATGCTCCCATTTCAAACACCAACCAGCACCCCCCCAGAATGGGGGGTGTCTGAGGCCAGGGGGTTTTTAGAAAAACCTTTTCCCGTCAAGCTGTTGGGTCCGAAGCTTGGGGAAACTCCCCCCCGTTTACTCCACTGTTGCGGCCGTTGTTTTTCCCAAAAAACAAGGGCAAAAAAAAGTGATCACTCCAGTAAGACCCCCCTGCCCCCCCCGCAAATCCAAAGGTTTTCCCCCTTTTTGAGGGGCCCCCTTTTTCCCGTTAAAAATGTCCCATCATGGTACTCCCAGTAGCCTTTTCCTTCCCGGATATGAAAGGGGGGTCCTGGACAAGCACAGCCAGAGCTTGGGCGGGGGCCCAAATTGGGGGATCACTTTTTCCCCGGAAATCTCCCCAATCTTGCCCCCTCCCCAGCAATGGGAGGGGGCCCGCATACTTTTGGAAAAGGGGCCTCGCCCCAAATGCTTTCCCTTTTACTCCCGGCTGAGTGGGGGGACCTTGTCAGCATCCCGTTCCGTCTCGTTGTGGGGGGGTTGAGATGACCCAAAATTTTCCGGTCAAACTCCACCGCCCCTTTAAGTAGCGAGAAATAAGGCCGTCACTTTTTATTGTTTAGAAAAAAATCCCAGAACCCATCGCCGGGGGGGTTTCTGCAGATTTTCAACCCCACTCCCCTGACCCCCCTGGGGGGAAAAAAATGGGGGGAGAGTCACAGGGGTCTTGGTGATTGTGAACATCCCGGACGAGGGTTGGTTTTCCAAAGTCCCCCCTGCATTTTCCCCTTTACTGTCGGTTGGGGGCAGCCCCCGGTAGACCCCATCAGCATCCCCGGTTTCCCTTTGCTTGTTGGGGGGCAAAAAAAATTGGGAAAAAATTTGTTAAAAAAAAAGGTTTTTTTTGACAAAATTCATATCTTGTTCCTCTCTCTGCCCGCAAGGGCTTGCAAACCCTCTCCCCTTTTTGTGCGGGGCCCCTGGGACTCCCCCAAAAATCTTGTCATACCAGACATGTGGGGCCTTTTTCTCTAGGGGCTTCTTGGGTTTTCCCGGTAAGAACCTTTATGTTCTTTTTCCCTTTTTCTCCATTGATAGCAAGTTTGGTTTCTCTCTATTTCCCCGGATGGCACTGAAAACTCCTATGTCGAAAAGGTATCTAAAATTTCCCGGGGCAAAAACTCCTTTTCCCCCCAGGGTCACCTGTTCTACCCTTTTTTCCCTTTCTAGATTCTGTGTTTTTGGTGAAGTGTCATGAAATTTCTGCGCTGCATTGTACCCTTTGGGCTGGTCTTGATCCTAGCCACTGCCAAAAATGGGGAAAAGATAGCCTTCCCCTTTTTTCATTGGCGAGGTTTTTTTGCTTAGGATTCCCCGTATTTTCTGGAAAACTCTGGAGTGGGGAATACGGAAAGGGCCCGTCTGTTGGTGGGTAATGGGGGGGCCCCCTGATGCTGGAGGGGTAGCCCCATCAGGAAGGGTTTTTGTAGCGATTAGTGCAGGTCCCCCGTGACGCTTGGGCCTTTTGGACTGCAGGTGGAGTTCTGAGATGTCAACCCTTTTCGCCTCGGAGTCCTTGCTTCTGCCAAAAGGGGAAATTATCTTTTGAAGTATCTCTGGATTGTTGGGAGGTTTAACAGATCTGCAACAAAAAAAAACAGGGCCATTTGATGCTGCCCAAAACCATTGTGGGAAAGGGGGATTTGAGTGAAATAAATTTTATTTAGTTTAAATTTTTTTTTTTAAAATTTTTCTGTTTAAAAATAAAAAGTTTAAAATTTCCATAAATGTTTTTATTTCATTTTTATGTTTCAGTCAGCATCTAATTTTCTTCCCTTTAAAGTTATGGCCCCTTTATTGGTGGAAAAAAAAAAGGCCCAAAAAAAAAAATCAAAATGCTCCGAAAAATGGGTTTCAGAAAAAGTTTTATAGAAAAGAACTTCATGCTTCATGAGGCAAAGGGTTTCCGGGCCCTTTTTGGGTTTTAATGGTTGGGAATTTTTGATTTTCCCGGTTTAAAAAAACATTGGGGAAACCCGGCAGAAGGGGGATAAAAAATAGGGGAAAAAAATTTTTTTTCTTAACAAAATTCTAAAACCCGACACGCACACGGGGAGGCAGGAGGGGAGGCCCGGGGGGGGGGGAAAAAACAAGGGGAGGCAAGGCACGGGGGGGGAGGCCCCCCCGGGAGGGGGGGGGGCAGGGGGGGAGGCGGGGGAAAGGGGAGGGGGAAAAAATATCCCTATTGCCAAATTTTACTTCCTTCCCCTATCCATTCTTTTCATCCCTTATTGTATTATTCCCTTTTACACGCACAACATAAAAAACCCAAATACTAGTTGGGACCAAAATGCACTGTTGAATCTCATTCGGAAAAGCTTTAAAATGAAATTTGAACTTGTTGTATTTGGTGAGTGAAAGGGTGCGAGTAGCAAGGTATGGAGTGTTTTTGGGGGATTGTTGTGTGTGTGTGTGTGGGTGGGGTGGGGTTTTTGTGTATGTGTGTGTGTGTGTGTGTAGTGTGTTTGGGGTTGTTTTTGTGTTTTGTTTTGGGGGGTAGTGTGTGTGTGTGTGGTTTTGTTTGTGTGTTGTGTGTGTGTTTGGGGGTTGTGGGGTTTTTGGGGGGGTGTTTGTTTTTTTTTTAAAATTTTTGAGGTGCATGAAACGATGGTTGGGGAGGGATGTTGTTATAATGTAAAAAAAATAGAAACCCAAAACCCTAACTATAGTAATAGTGATGAAAATAATAATAATGCTTATTGTAATCATAATATTGATAATAGTTTTGGTGAAAACATAGGATGATTGCTAAAAAAAAATATACGACAACTACAGGCTTGCGCGGATGATCTCTGCGCCAGAATCCGTTCATCGAGATTTACCGCGCATATTTAAAGTTGCTTCCCATGCTAAAAAAAATGCAGAAGGGCATGAATCGTATGTCTGACAGCGACGTACATCATCGTCGGTTTCACACTCACTGGTTGTGTGGGAGGGAGGGTTTCCTCCCTCTCCTCCCTCCATAGGAGCGGTGGACAGTTTTGATTATTTTGAATTTATAGCCTGCACCGTTTTCCCTACATCCCGTGTTATTGCCCTGTTTTGTGGTACATAATGGGTAAAGAAAACATACGGATGCACAACGATTCAAGCAATCATTGAGCTTTACAAGGCTGGGATTAAAAATAAGGAAATTTGCAAGCTTAAAGGACTAAAACTTAGAACAGTGCAACATTTGATCCACCGATTTAAGGCTGGCGGAGAGGTGAATCTCCTGCTCCCAAAAAAACAACCAGGGAAACAAAAAAAAACGTGTAACAGAACCAGGAGCGTGTTAAGGCGACAGCTTGATGTCAATCCTAGCCTTACAGCCAGAGAACTGAAGGAGAAAATCATACTCTTCTGGTAATTGTGTCGCTTCGTACTGTACAGGAAACTTTGAAACGTGACCTTGGCTACAGGGTTTACCGGTCGCGAAATAAGCCACTGATAAATGACCGCCAAAGGAAGAAAAGGCTTTACTTTGCAAAGAAAATAGAGATTGGCCTCTCGACAAGTGGCGGGCTGTGCTGTGGAGTGACGAAAGCAATTTTGTGTGAGTGGAGGAGGACCAGCAAAAGTGTACCGTCGCCCCGGCTCAGATCCCACCGAGCCTCGCTACAACACGAAAGACCACAAAAACCCCCTTAGTTTAATGGTGTGGGGTTGCTTTTCTGTTTATGGTATTGGGAACTTAGTTGTTTTCCCAAAGAACACAACTGTTAACAAAGTGGTGTATTTTGATCTTTTAAATGACCTCTTGGAGGCCTGCTTTGAAAAGACACAGGCACAGATTTTCCAACAGGATGGAGCATCCTACCACACAGCTCGAGATGTGATACAGTGGCTTGATGACTGCAAGATTGGGAGAATAGATGACTGGGCAGGTACTTATCCCGATATATCATCCATAGAAAATCTTTGGGCCATCATTAAAGGCAAACACCGCTCACGTGACACCTCTACACTCCCCAAGCTTGAAATGGAGCTCAGAAAGTGTTGGGAAGAATTTAAGCCCAAGTTCCTTCAAAATCTTGCTGACAGTGTACACGTCGCCTTCAAATGGTCATCAAGAGGAAGGGCTACGGCAATTTACGCCAAGTATAAACCTTCAAAACTTT
>JACEEZ010015072.1:0-10000 GCA_016584305.1 Chionoecetes opilio
TACTTATATATATCTATTATAATATATATATATATAATATTATTATATATATCTTATATATATATATTTATTTATTTATTTTATTTAAGTCAAGGCGCATGCTACCCCCCCCCCTCGGTACGCCACTGTTAATGGTACATTACCAAGAAATGTTAGAAATGTGTCAGAAAACATTATTTACTCTGAACCCTTACGGATGGCTCCACATCTTTCTTATCACTTATTTTTGTCAATATTATATCCATAAGCGGCGGTCGGAACTACGCGCGTCAAGTGACATATACAGTACTTTACCACTTTACCACGCATGCAGTGTGTGTGTGAAAACTTCAAGAAAAGTTTGAAGTTTTAATGAATTACAGTGATGAATATGGCATGGTTTTGAATGATAAGAAATCGAAATTCATGGTAGTCAATGGTAATGAGAATAACAGACAATCCCTATCTACAGCGAGCTTAGAAATAAAGTCTTGCGTTAGTTATCTGTATCTCGGTGCCTGGTTTACGGACGATGGCAAAACTCAGTCTGCTCTTGCACTACATGATGTTAAGAACTCAGAATTACTGAATAAATTTTCTATTTTTTGTGCCTCAAACACTACTATGCCGTTTTTGTATAAGAAAAAAGGTTTTCATGCTGCTGTTTCGTCATCATTACTGTACAGCACGGAAACCTGGTTAACAATCAATCAATCAATCATTGGGGGCATACGCCGGGGGGCGCGTCGCCTCGCCCACCCTACGACGCCACTCCCGGGGGTAACCACGCGCGAGTTCCCATGCAGGCTTCTTTCCCATACCAAGCAGCTCTCGACAAGAAACATCAACTTGCCCCAGCCACGAGCCTTGTGGGCGCCCCCTTGGCCTCCTCCACGCCGGATTGTCTCTTACAGATACAACCCGATGGGAAGGATCGGTTTCAGGGTAGCGTGCCACATGCCCATATAGCCGAAGTTGGCGCAGACGGACTATGCAGGTAATAGGCCTCGATTCAGTCTCACGGTGCAATCGCTGATTTGACACGTAATCATCCCAGCGATACCACATGATTCTGCGAAGACACTTATTACCAAAGGCATTGATTCGTCTCTTCAAGTCACTATTTAGTGTCCATGTCTCACAACCATAGAGTAAGACAGGGATCACAAGCGACTTGAAGATCCGGATCTTTGTCCTCCTGCACAGGTACCGACAACGCCAAATACTCCGCTGAGCGAGTCCATAACACCGTGGCTATGCCAATCCGTCGTAAGACTTCTTGACGTGACCCGCCGTCATTATGGACTGCGCTACCAAGGTATGTAAAACTTTCCAAGATCTCAATGTCCTCGCCACACGCATGAACAGACTGTACTGCTTCATCTAGTAAGTCTCCAAATACCTGGACCTTGGTCTTGAGCCAGGAGACCTCAAGTCCCAAAGGCTTTGCCTCCTCGTGCAGCGCCTCGAGAGCCATCACCAGGACCTCCAGCGACTCAGCAAAGATTACTGCATCATCGGCAAAAACAAGATCAGTGATCTTGGTGTTGCCGACGGATGCTCCACAATCACTTTGATCTACAACCTTGTCCAATACCCAGTCCATACAAGCGTTGAAAAGTGATGGGGCAAGGACGCACCCTTGCCTCACTCCTGTATTCAAGGAAAGAAGCTGGATACACCTGCCCCACACTTCACAGCACTCGCAGTCCCAGAATACAGACCAGTTATCAAACCAATAGTCCTTGCAGGAATCCTCGAAGTCGCAGAAGATCCCAGAGTGACTCACGATGCACTGAGTCAAACGCCTTCTTGAGATCACATAGGCTGCAAGCATCCCCTGTCGAAACTCACGTCGGCGTTCCACCAGGACACGAAGCGCTAGGATACGGTCCGTTGTTGACTTACCAGGCATGAACCCAGACTGCTGAGGTCTCTGATGCTTCACCAGATGACTGCGAATTCGTGTCAGCAATAGATGGGCAAGCACCTTGCCTGGTACGCTGAGCAGTGTAATACCGCGGTAATTGTTGCAGTCCTGACGGTCCCCTTTCCCTTTCCAGATAGGGACGACCAGCCCCCTTTTCCAGTCAGGAGGAATGGTACCTGATTGCCACACGGCAGTCAGGACAGCATGCAACCCGCGGATCATGGCCTCACCCCAGCTTTGAGGAGCTCCGCACTGATATTACAAACACCAGCTGCCTTTCCACCCTTCAACTTTGCTACAGCCTCTCTGACTTCGTCAAGAGAGGTGCGGTTTCGTCAATGGGAGGATCGGCATCCACTGCCTGTAACCCAGTGGTGTGAAGCTGCTCAGTTGGAGGGTCCACCGTGAACAACTGCCCAAAGTACTCAGCCCAACGAGCCATCTGCCCATCCATGTCCGACACGAGGCGCCCATCTGCTGTTCGAATAGCACTCGCCCGAGAAGGAGACTTGGAACGGAGCTTCTTCAGGGCTCGGTAGGCGGGTCGGAGGTCATTAGCGTTCAAATGACCCTCGACATCCTCAGCGAGACTCCTGACATACCTCTCCTTGTCTCTCCTCAGGAGGGTTCTAGTCCGGCGTGACAGAGCCCTGTGCTGGTCCCGGTTCCCAGCCAGCCTGGCAGCGCGACTCTCCTCGATTTTCTCCAGCGTCTCCGTCGAGACAAAACCACGCCTTGACCTCGGGCGCTCCCCAATACATTCCTTGGCAGCCTGTAGAGTTTCACGTTTGAAGGTATCCCACAGTTCTACAGGATCCCCGAGAGCACCGAGCACATCAAACCGATTTGAGACTGCCACCGCATACTCATGAGCACATGTCAAGTCCTTCAGTTTCTCAAGAGGAAACACAGTATGGTTACCTCTTGAGATTCTTCTGGACTTGACATGAAGCTTAAGTGTAGCAACAACAAGTCTGTGATCTGTTCCAAAGAACTCAGCACTCCGGTAAACCCTGCAGTTCTGGAGGATCCTCCAACGAGTACTAACGAGGATGTGGTCGATCTCCTTAGCTACCCCTCCGGCATTACTATACCATGTCCAGCGGTGCAGCTCTGGTCTCTGATACCAAGAACCTGCAATTCTCAACCTTCTGGACCTTGCAAAGTTCAGAAGCAGAGAACTGTTGGTGTTTCTGGTACCGGAGCCATGGGGACCAACACACAACTCGTAGCCATCTCTCACAGTGCCATCTCTCACTGGTTAACAGAGAACCCCAAATCCATAATTAGTAAATACAATATGTTGTTAAAATCTTTATTGAGGGTAAGAAAATACACGAGTACTAGCCTATGCTGTGTGGAGGCAGGAATCTCGCCAGTACAGTCTGTCATGGCCAAAATGAGACTTACATTTCTAGTGACGAAATTTCAGAATGCAGACATGGATGAGCCATTTCATTATGTTTATGACCTTTGCAGTAGAAACAACACCCGCGGATTTCGAGTCCTTAATAAAGCATTATGTTATGATGCAAGTGTTTACCCATTAGAGAGATTAAAAGAAAATATTTTTAATAAACCCGAAACCGCCACTAAATATGTAACATATGTGACATTGTTAAATCCGTCCTTGACAGTACATGAAGTTTATAGCAGCAAGGATTCATATATACCAGACTATACTCGAAGATCTTTTACTAGATTACGATTTATGTCTCATAACCTAAGGGTGGAAACAGGAAGGTGGAGCAGAACCCCGCCAGAGCTACGGTATTGTACATGTGCAGGGCATGAGATACAGGACGAGCAACATGTACTTTTAAGATGCCCCAAGGGTGCTGACCTTCGCCGCAGTTTTAATATGCTAGACTTTGACTCAATGCAAAGTTTCTTTATGAATCACCATTATACCAGCTTGTGTGACTTTATTTACAAGGCATTAAAGGCACATGAATGAATAATAATTAAACATTTATAAATTTGAAAGGATTTGTGCTCCTGCTATACTAACCAATTAACTGTTGAATGTGTCATGTGTTTCATGTCATGTTCCATGTGTTGAATGTGTTGTAAGTGTTTCATGTGTCATGTTCCATGTAATGAATGTGTTGTATGTGTCATGTGTTTCATGTGTCATGTTCCATGTGTTGTATGTGTCATGTTCCATGTGTTGTATGTGTCATGTTCCATGTGTTGAATGTGTTTTATGCGTCATGTGTCATGTTTCATGTGTTGCATGTGTTGAATGTGTCATGTGTTTCATGGTATAATGTGTTGTATGTGTCATGTTCCATGTGTTGAATGTGTCATGTGTTTCATGTGTCATGTGTTTCATGTCATGTTCCATGTGTTGAATGTGTTGTATGTGTCATGTACTTTGTTTTTTTGCTTTGTTTTTTGTTTGTTTCAAGTTTTTGTCATGTGTTTCATGTATTTTATGTTTAGTTTTTAATGTTATATGTCTTTAAGTGTTTAAACAAAACAAAAAATTATCTGTATGTGTGTGTTTGTATGCAAGGTACTACATACAAATAGTGTCAGTTAAATTTAGCATTGTATTTTGCCCTCTAGTACTTTAAAGGAATATTTAATTAATTTCATGTTGGACAAAAAAAACTGTTTTCGTATTGTTTCGTTATTGTTACTTACATGTAAAGTGATTTTCCCGTTTTGGCTGCCCATTACTGACACACACACACACACAACACACACACACACACACACACACACACACACACACACACACACACCGTAGGTACTATCGAGGACGATCCTCAGCACCCCACCCAAACATAATTATGATCGCGCTTAAAAGTCCCTTTCACACATTCTAGAGTAGCGCGTCGAATTGTGGCGATTCGTTACTCGCGAAAACACGTGGGCGCACTCGTAGGTACTCGTGGATAGTCGCCATCAAGTCGTATCAAGTAGTGAGTCGTGGCAGGGTCACGAGGTGTCTTGGGTATGCGTGCGAGGGGCTGGACATTTTGGACATGTTCAAAATCTGGCCGCGCAACGTCACGACTTTTGGATGCGTAACGGATGCGTAGCCGGGTCGTAACTACTAGTATCAACTCATAGCGACTCTTCATTTATCGTAGCGACTCATTGCCTATTCGTAGTGACTCAAGTAGTGACGTAGTGACTCATTCGTAGTGACTGTTGCTCCATAGTGTAGTGGTTAGCACGCTCGGTTCATAACCGCGAAGTCCCGGGTTGGATCCACGGGCGGAGCGGAGAAACATGGGCGATCTCCTTAAAAACACACCGAGCTACTGTCCACCCAGTAGTGAATGGGTACCGGGTGTTAGCCGGGGGTTTGTGACGTACCCGCCTCCCGGGGTGAGGTGCAGATCATTGTTACTTTGGTGCAGATGACCCTGTATCTCACACGAGATAAAGATTTCCCTCCCAGATCAATCAGGTCAAGCCACCGGGTCGTACAAATTCGAAGCAAACTCTTGCAATGTCGTAGCAATTCGTAAACGACTCATATCAACTCTTAGCGACTCGTAGCAATTCGTCAGCAAAACAATTGAAATTTCTAACAATTCGTAGTGACTCATACGGATTCGTGGAGACACTCGTAAGTTCTCGTAACTATGTGCACAAACTCTTAGCTAAGTCGTACCAGCGCGTACTAATTCGTGATTGGGTACACGAGAAACTACCGATAAAACAGTATCGGGTGTCAGTGTCGCCTTTTCTCCACGAGTAGACGCCGATTTGGGATTCGGCGCTACTCGGCGGCTTGCTACTGTAGAATGTGTGCAAGGGGCTTTACTGTCTTCTTTATAGGGACTGGCAACTAAAGGCCTGTTCACATCTTCACGACTCTCGACGGCGACCAGTCACGACTTGCTGAGTCATGCTGTGGTCGGCGCCGGTCGTCATATGGGTTGGCGTCAGGCCCAGACCGTCGCCGTCGGGTCGTAGGAGTCGTGAAGGGACGCGAGGGGGGTCCCGACTGTGTGGTGCATGCTCTATACACTCGGGGCGGGTCTGCGATTAAAAAAAGTAACGGAAAAAGTCGGCTCCGTGCTGGGACTCTTCACCGAAGGGTCTGAGCCTGGCGCCGTCCAGTCGGGGCCGTACTGCGACAAGTCGGGGCAGTGCTGCGACTAATCGTCATGAAATTTCTGGTTTTAGCGTGCGAAAGACGGGGACGGAGAGAGAGAGAGAGAGAGAGAGAGAGAGAGAGAGAGAGAGAGAGAGAGAGAGAGAGAGAGAGAGAGAGAGAGAGAGAGAGAGAGAGAGAGAGGAAAAGCGGATTTTTGTTTAGATATTTATTATATATTATTATTATTATTATTATTATTATCATTATTATCATCGTCCTCATTATCTACTATAAATAGAGCAGTATCTTTAGTGCAGTATCTTTAGGGCTATACTGCTTCCGCAGTATCTTTAATACCTTGGCGATTGTTATCACCGTGTCGTAGCTATTGTGTTCAATTAATAATATTTGGAGGTAGCTACACTGCGCGCCAAAATATTGTTCGCCGCATCATAACAGACGCTCCCATAAGGGAATTTTGAAAAAGTACTCTATAGAAGCCTAGTGACTTCCGAGAGAGATATCCTACATATGGCAGCATGTTTAAAGCACGGACAGTCCATCAAGACCGTTGAGGAATGTTCAGATGCCACTTGTCAATTATAGACGAAGCATTTTGAAAAGGATCGCCTCACTCCCGGCGAGTAATTTGAACAGACGCGCGTTGGTATAACTATCATTATTCTCATAATGGGTGGCAAGAAAGACTTAACAAAGGAGCAAATTAAAGTTATTGTGACTCTACACAAGGCAGAGAGGCCAGAGGAAGAAATATCAAAGATTGTGGGTGTTACGAGGAAATGTGTGATGAAGTGGACGGAGTGTTTCGTGAACGTGGCGGCGTGGCACACCGTAACATAAAGAAGTGGCCACAGCGAGGATGTAAAACATCAGCAAGCACCGTAAATGTCATGAAACAAGTGGATGCCCATCCTCAAATAAGAGCAAGAAAATTACTACAATATGACATTTACATCCTCGCTGTGGCCACTTCTTTATGTTACGTTGTTGCCACGCCGCCACGTTCACGAAACACTCCACCCACTTCATCACACATTTCCTCATAACACCCACAATCCTTGATATTTCTTCCTCTGGCCTCTCTGCCTTGTGTAGAGTCACAATAACTTTAATTTGCTCCTTTGCTAGGTCTTTCTTGCCACCCATTATGAAAATAATGATAGTTATACCAACACGCGTCTGTTCAAATTACTCGCCGGGAGTGAGGCGATCCTTTTCAAAATGCTTCGTCTATAATTGACAAGTGGCATCTGAACATTCCTCAACGGTCTTGATGGACTGTCCGTGCTTTAAACACGCTGCCATATGTAGGATATCTCTCTCGGAAGTCACTAGGCTGCTATAGAGTACATTTTCAAAATTCCATTATGGGAGCGTCTGTTATGATGCGGCGAACAATATTTTGGCGCGCTGTGTACATAAGTATGTGTGGCCTAGTCAATGTGGGCAAGTGTGTGGACAACAGTGTGACCGACATCGGTGGCGCGGTTCACTACACAAGCGAAGGTTGAAAAGTGGTGTGGGGTATGAGCCAGAGCGCTGCCCATATCTTCAACCACTCTGCGCCAGTCGCAGTATGGCTGGGAACAGTTGCAGCATGACAGCAACCGTGGGTTTGCAACTGTCGGTAAATGTCGCCGCTTGACACCAACTCAAAGTTGACCTTTAAATTTTCAAATACCCCTATAGTTTGCGACTATCGCCGACAATCGCAGACTAGTCGCCGATTAGTCGCCTAACTACGGCAAACCGTCGGCTAACCGCGCTGACTTCGGTCGGTGGAGGGGCTTACCATATCCATTACCATATCAGTCGCAAAACGGATGGGAATAGTCACCGCATGACGGCAACCGTGGTTGCCGTCGTGCTGCGACTCTCGGCGACTGTCGTCGCATGACGGCAACCCAATATTGGCGGTTAAATTCGTTTTAGTCCGCGATGGTCCGGGACTATCGCCGACAATCGCGGACTAGTCGCCGACTAGTACCCTAACTACGGCAACCCGATCCAACCACGCCGATTTTGGAGCTTCAGTCCCACAAAAATCGGCAGCAGTCGGCAGCGACTGGATGACTCAGCAAGTCGTGACCGGTCGCCGACGCGAGTCGTGAACGGGGCTTAAAGGCCCGTTCACATATCCACGACTCGCGTCGTTAACCGGAGATTGACGGCGATAGTCGCGGACTAAAACGAATTTAACCGCCAATATTGGGTTGCCGTTATGAGACCAACAGTCGCCGACAGTCGCAGCATTGTATTTTATTGTATTGTATTGTTTAGCATATGATACATTCTACACGTAGATAAATAGATATACAATGTACTGTTTAGTATAATGAGTGAGAAAATTCATAAATCTTATTGAGAAAATAAGTTGTTGCTAGCTATATTTTTTTTGTTTAATAAAATATGAATCTAAATTATTGCAAAGTAAGAATCTACTGCTAAAAGTACAAACCTGCTATATTCAAGAAGAGAGAGAGAGAGAGAGAGAGAGAGAGAGAGAGAGAGAGAGAGAGAGAGAGAGAGAGAGAGAGAGAATATACACGTACAGCAGGAATAGACACACCCGTGCTCAACTTATTTATCCCTGTAAATATTTGTTACGCCCTTTTCATAAAAAACTATTCTTCTTTGAGGAAATAATATATAACAAGTATTATTGCACATTGAAAGATGTACAATTCTTATTAACAAGAATTTCACGTTTGTATGAAAATAAAAGTTTTCAACATTTTGGGCTGCAAAATGAACCAAAAATCTGGCTTGATTTGGTTTTATCCATTTTACAATGCAACTATTGACCCTACACGAAAATCGACATGAATAAATTATGTCCAGCTTAACGAGATCTACCCTAAACATATATCCGTTCTTTCTTAGCAAATCAACTTTTAGATATAATAAGTTTTTTTACCTGTACAAAGCTTTAATTTATTGGATTATTTATCGATGATATTTTAATCTGTTTATACCAAAGGGACCACAGTTGCAAGCTGCATCGCTTATACTATATGCCGTTTTCGCCTAGCTGCTACGGTTCTTGACATATCAATGAAAATGTGTTTTTCACGACATTTTCCAAAGATTTGCCCTCAAAACTTGGCTAAAAATGTTCTTTTACCAGATTTTGATGACACTTGGTTCCTATTAGCTTTTGTACGTGCTGATCACAAATCTGGACTTAGTTTTTCGATATATGGTTTTGAAATCTCTTTTTGAGCCGTTCTCAGCTTATTTATCCCCGTAAACATATCTTTTACGCCTTCTTCGCCCGTTTGCTGCTATTACCTTAACACTAATTATAAATAAACAAATAAACATATAAGAACCCAGGCTATACTTACGTAGGACAGCTTAAAAGCAAGTTTCTTCCACCATACGGTGTGTTGCTGCGCGCACGTTTTCTTTGGGTCTGCCTTAAAACTCCTCAATTTCTGACACTTGAATCGGAGTGTCGGAGAGGTACACAGTTGGCGAATGTGCGCCCGGGTTCGATTCCTGGGTCGTCCCCGATATCCTTTGATAAGATATTCTTATGGTAGCCTGCTGTGAGCAGTCGATATAAATGAAGCCCAAGTCTTCCTATTTTGGGAGTTAGTCAGTCAGCACAGACAGTCACTCAGAGCTAACCAGTCAGTTATTAGTGCCACAAGGGTGGAAATAGTTATATATCAGAAAATCTTAAGAAGCAGGTTAACCAGTGGCGTACCGAGGGGGGTAGGCCATGCGGCCATGCCCCCCCCCCCCCCCTTTTGCAAGTAATTACTAAGAATCTCTTTCTCTCCTCTCTATATACACATGCTCGATGCATCTCATATATATATATAATATATATATATATATTATATATATATATATATATATATATATATATATATATATATATATATATATATATATATATATATATATATATATATATATATATATATATATGGCACTTATAGTTTTATTGGGTAGCATGATATAAATCCTAACTTTATGGAATTTATATATAATTATGCCCT
>JACEEZ010015072.1:15000-22009 GCA_016584305.1 Chionoecetes opilio
TGTCGTCGTCCCCCGAAAAAAAACCGAGTAGTGAAATTTGAAACCGTATAATACTCGCAGATACAAAGCATAAAACAACGCTGAAACAGGGTAGATTATACAGTCATGATATAAACTACTGTGTATCATCTTCAGTGGCACATACAAATCAATACTAATGCTTTACTAACTAATAATAATAATATTACTTACTAATAACTAACTTTATTCGTAATATATGGCGCCTGGCGACATGATTGCAGGTGGCGACTTTACTGTTATCTATGGTACCAATACTTCACAAGCTGCATTTTTCTTATATTTATCCATTTACTCTTTTACTTTTTATTTCCCACAAACATTAAGTTTCTATATAATTGGATGAATTTTGTCCAAAAGTGCTTGTCTTCAAAGAAACAATTCATCTTGGTAATCCTCTCGCGAGGGGGCTGTCAGTGGCAAAAAAGGGGAAGGGTTTGGCCCCCACGTCAGCACACTCACGGGGGCGATCCGGTCTGAACCGGTTGATCTTCGGATCTAAAAACCCAAAACCCACTGTTTTGGTCGCATCCGGGCCCCCGCTTTTCAGGGGGGCCCGGACAGCCCCAAAAATCACCCCATTTCACGACCAATCGGGTTTGGGTTTCCCAACCAGATCTGTCCGAGGTGTACGCCCAGATCCCCACCGGGGGATGGGGGCCTTTCCCAGCCGTCCCCTCCCCAAAGGTCACTTTTAAACTAAATCAATTTCATTTTTCCGTTCGCCCCAAATATTTTCCATTTTACTTAACTTTTAAAAATTTGCATTTAATGCATTTACGGCTCTTCCGGGCACCCACGGCCCCAAAAATCAATTTTCCCTTTGAAAAAGAGAACAGTTTTTGGCAGCACCCTACGAGTAATGGCGCCCAGTCACCCAGTGTTTTTGGGGGAAACCCACTTCGGGACTACTCTAATGACATGCAAAAGTTTTAAATTTTCCGATAATTTTTAAATTAAATCAAAATTTTATTAAAAAAGTTTTCTTAAAAAAGTTGGGGCCCCCGGCCCCTAAATTAAAAAAAATTAAGGAAAATTTTGGGTAACACAAACCCCCAAACAACTTTTTTTTAAAAAGCCCAGGGGGGTTATTTAAACTTTTAAAAAACAAACCCAAATTGGGGGGTTTGGAAAAGTATTCTTTTGGGGTTTCCTTTGATTTTGAAAAAAGGGAAAAATAAAAATTTAAGGTTTTAATTTACGTGAAAACCCTAAAAATTCCCGGGAAAGGTTTTTTTTTTTATTTCCCAAAAAAAAATTGGTGCGTTGAAAATTTTTTAATTTCAAAAAATCCAACAAAATTAAAACACGGGAATAAAATATTATTTTTTATTAATATTATATTATACTATAAAAACAAATAAAAATTAAGATATTTTAAGTCTAGCTAAATCCCCACTATTTTATTTTTATGGGGTATTAAAAAAAAATTGATAAATATTAAATTTATATTAAAATAAAAAATATAAAAAATTATAAAATATTTTAATATATAATATATATTATATATTTATAATTTTTTAATATAATTTTCTATATAATATATAATATATAATTTTTGTAAATATTTTTATATATTAATTATAGGTTATTATATATATATTTTATTTTATATGTTTTAAAAATTATAAAAATATTAATATGTATATATATAATTTTTATATATATATAATATTTATAATTTTATATAAAATATATATATATTTTGGTATATATATATTTTAAAATAATATTATATATATATTTATATATAAAATATAGAGGATATTATTATATATATATATATATTATATTTTTTCTTTTAATTAAAATATTATAATATATATATATATAATTGTTAGTATAAAAAAATTATATATATATATTTATAATAATTTTTTAAAATATAATTTTTAGGTATAATAAATAATCATATTTTTTTCGGGGATCCCCATTTTTTTTTTCCTCTGGAATTTTTATCCCCTTGATTTTTTAATTATATACATTTATATATATAATTTTTATATATAATATATTGTATATAATATATATAATAATTATTTTGTATAATATATATATAGGTATTTTATAAAATATAAAATTTTGTTTTTTAATATTATATTATTTTATATATTTTTAAAAGGGAATTTTATTTTTAAAATATAATCATATATTAATATAAAAATTTTTAAACCCCTATAAAATATATTTTTATATATATTTTATAATATATATATTTATACAAATTTTATATATTATTTTTATAAAATTATATTTTAATTAGATATTTTATTATAAAAATTAATTTTTAAAATTATTTATATATTTAATATTATTTTGTTAAAAAATATATGATATTTAATACAAAATTTTACATAAACCTTTTTAAAATTATAAAATTAATTATTAAAATATATTCTAAAAATCATTATATATTCTATATATATTATAATATAAAAAATTTTTTAATGTTTTGGTTTTTAATTAAAATTAATAATATATAATAAAAATCTAAAATATAAAAATATTTTAAATCCTTATAATAAAATACTTATTATTTTAAAATATAAAAATATATCCCTTTAAAAAGATAATATATATAATATTAATATATATATAATTTACATATATTTTAAAATTATTTCTATATTTTACTTAAATTTTTTAATATATAAAAATTATTTATACAAAATTTTATACAATTATTAAACTATACTATTATAATAAAAATTATATATATATATATATTTTATATATTTTTAAAATTATATTAAAATTTATATATAAATAAAATTATTTTAATATATAAAATTTTAAAATATAATATATTAATATATATACTTTTATATATAATTTATAGTATATATATAAAAATAAAATTTTATATAAATATATTTTAAAATATATAATATATATAATTTAATATAATATATTATATGTATATAAAAATATTATAAAACTACATATAAATTGATAACAAAAATATAAAAACATATCTATAAAAATATATAAATATATACATATTATATATAATAAAACATATTTTTATAATACCCAAAATTAAAATATATATACTTTAACAAATATATATTTTAATATAATAATTAATACATAAAAATTATAAAATTTTAAAACATATATATTATATATATCAATATTATATATATAAATAATATATATTTATATATAAATATATATTTTATATTTTAAAATATATATATATTTTAATATAAAAGATAATATATATATATATATAAATTATTTTATACATTTTTATATAAAAATTATTTTAAATAGATTCCCTTAATATATATATATAATATATAAAATATATATTTTAATATATTTATATTATATATATAAATAAATATACTATTTTTTATTTTATAAAATTTTTATATTTCCCCTTCCGCACGAAAAATATATCCAATATTATATATATTATTATATAATTTATACTTTTTCCCTTTAAAATCCTTTTAAAAACTTATATATATATTTTAAACATATATAAAATTATATATAATTTTTCATATTTATTATACATTATATATAAAATTTTTAAATTTTATTATACACCCTTATTTTAATAGTTTATCTTTTTAATTTTAATATATAAAATACAAAAATATATATTATATAAATATATATAATATTATATATATATAAAATTTATAAAATTTAACATATAGTATATAAATTATATACATTAAATATATATATTATATATGTTATGTTAAATTTTAAATATTTTACATATATTTACCCTTATATATATATATATAATTTTATTATATTATATATATAAAATATATATATATATATATACATGTGTGTGTAAAATTTTTGTGTGTGTATTTTTGCAAGTATAAACCGTTTCAATATTCGCTACTCATTTTTTTTTCGGGCGACGATGACGGCGGGAGGACACTCAGAACATAAACACTAGCTGGTGATCTTAGCGTAGCACGTTACCAACGTCGCCAGTCGGTTGATATTTTGGTCATTTGTTCATTTATAGTCATAATATGACATATGAAGACACAAAATGACATACTCTCTCCAGATAGCCCCTTCTAACTTTCCTGAAATCATGGATGGTAGAAATGTAAGTATTAACGCCACCAGATGTCTGTAAATAAAAAAGAAACGTTGTCCTGGGGACTTTAGTGTTATCTACGGTAAATTAAATTCCATTCAATTTTCTATATTTCCAGGTTGCAGGACGAGGACCCACTTTTACATGAATACTTATATTATAATATCTTATATGAATAACAATTATCGGAAAGTTTACACTTTGCACTGTCATTAGAGATAGTCTCGAAGTAATCCCAAAACACACTGGTGTGACTGGACGCCATTACTCAGTAGGCTGCTGCAATACTGTTCTCTTTCAAAGAAAGTTGATTGTGCCCGTGGGTGACAGAGAAGAGCGCGTAAATGCTTACTGCAGTATTATAGTATAGTATATGTAGTATGTGGCGAACGAGACAATGAGTTGAGTTCAGTAACAGTGACCTTGAGAGTAGCGGCTGTAAAGGCCCCCATCCACGGTGCGATCTGGTCGTACGACCATCGGACAGATCTGGTTGAATCCAACCAGATTGGATCGTGAGTGGGGTGATTTTGGTCTGTCCGACCGACTGACAGCTGGTCGGATGCGACCCAAACAGTGTTGGTTTTTAGATCCGACAGAAACATCCGGTCAGCCGGATCGCCCGTGAGGTGCTGATCGTGAGGCCAACCGTCAGTTTCGCCATGACAGCGTCGCGAGAGGATTACCAAGATGAATTGTTTCTTTGAAGACAAGCACTTTTGGACAAAATTCATCCAATTATATAGAAACTTAATGTTTGTGGGAAAATAAAAAGTAAAAGAGTAAATGGAAAAAATATAAGAAAAATGCAGCTTGTGAAGTATTGGTACATAGATAACAGTTTAAAGTCGCACCGCAATCAGTCGCCAGGCGCCATATATTACGAATAAAGTTAGTTATTAGTAAGTAATATTTTTATTATTAGTTAGTAAAGCATTAGTATTGATTTTTATGTGCCACTGAAGATGATACACAGTAGTTTATATCATGGGCTGTATAATCTACCCTGTTTCAGCGTTTTTTTATGCTTTGTATTCTGCGAGTTATAACGGTTTCAAATTTCACTACTCGTTTTTTTTTTCGGGGGACGACGAAAAGCGGTAGGACACTCAGTAAATAAACACTAGATGGCGACTTTATTGTTGGTAGACACTTTGTAGATATTTTTGTAATTTGTTCATTTATAGCCATACTATGACACAGAGAAGACACAAAATGACACAGAGTCTCCAGATAGCCCATATATTAACTTTCTGAAATCATGGATGTAGAAATGTAAATATTAACGCCACCACACGTCTGTAAACAGAAAAAAAAGTTGTCCTGGCGACTTTACTGTTATTTACGGTAGAGAAACTCAAGGAGCGACAGTGAGCGACATGAGGCTAATGTTGAAAACAACAACAATAACAACAAAAACGATATGAGAAGTATGTTCCCGAAATAAAATTAAGAAAATAACTGCCTCTATGAATTTGGTGCGAGCGCGGATGATGTTACGCTCCTCAGTTTCCATCAAAAGTAATTCGATCCTCGTTGCATAGGCGTTTTCTGTGGGGGATTTTTGGTTGCAACCGGAAAATGTTCGGTTGCAAACGGTCACAACAAACAACAACAAATGATTGCGGGTCGGGCCAATCATCTTCCCTGGATGGTTGAACAGGGATCGAAATTTGAGCAACCGAAAAATTTTCGGTTGCAATCAGGATCCCCGCAGAAAACGCCTTAACTAGTCTTGAGGTGCGGTCGGATCGTTAGTGGGTGGTAGGAAATCCATCGGATCAGGTCTGTCGGATCAGATCGTACGACCAATCGTACCGTGGATGGGGGCCTTAAACTCTGTTGAAGTGTAGAGGATTGACGTAGTGTCCGAGGGACTATAGTCTTGGCTTCCACTACGCCTCCTCACCCCATTCTTTTAACTAACGTGCGGCTAAACTATTGATATATTTATACGTTTGTTCTGTATGATATAATGTCCACCCAGTATTCACTACTGGGTGGACAGGGGCTCGGGTTTTGAGGAGACCGCCCATCTGTCTCTGCTCCATCTGGGGATCGAACCCGGGACCTATCGGTTGTGAACGAGCTGGCTAACCACTACACTATGGAGTTACATGTGTGTGTGTGTGTGTGTGTGTGTGTGTGTGTGTAAGTGCGTCTTGTGTGTGTGTGTGTGTGTGTGTGTGTGTGTGTGTGTGTGTGTGACATTCACCCATGGTCATGTCAAAGCAAGTCGAACTCGCGATCACCATTTTCACCCTCCGGTGCGAGCTTGGAGCTCATTATTATGTTCGCTTGTTATTTTTTTTATTATCTTTGTTTATTGATTTATTGATTTTGATAAGTTTATTGATTTTGGCAAAATATTCGCATATTCGCAAACAACTACGAGTGAGAGTGCGAATACGAATGCGAATATTGAAAAACCATGCGAATATTCGCAATGCGAATGCGATATTCGGTTCATCACTAATACATATATATATATACATATACATATATATATATATATATACATACATACATATATAATAATATATATATATATAATTATATATATATAATACATATATCTATATATATTATATACATATATATATATTTATATACATATATATATATAATATATATACATATTATATATTTTATACATATATATATATTTATATACATATATATATATTACATATATATAATATATATAATTATATATATACTATATATAATATATATAATATATAAATACATATATATATAGTATACATATATATATATAATTATATTATATATATATATAATACATATATATATATATATATATTATAATATAATATACATATATATAACATATATTATATCTATATATACATATATATATATATAATTATAATAATATATATATACTATATT
>JACEEZ010015073.1:0-15381 GCA_016584305.1 Chionoecetes opilio
CTCCCCTTGTGTTCCCAAACTGAGCTACAAAGCGTCCACACTTTCCGTGCTGCACTCTTGCTTCGCTCGAAGGGGATGCTTGTCACCTTGGACAGGGAAGAATGCCCGTCCTCCCTTGGTGGGGGGTTTGTTTTTGTTTTTGTTGTTTTTTCCTTTTTTTTCGCACACTTCTCGGCCATCAGGCAATAGACAGTATATTGATGCATATATGAAGTCTGTGTTTTCAGCCATCTCGGAGGAGTTCAACCGGACAGACTACGCACACACACCACAACACATAGTTTTCAATCGGGCTCTCCCTATGCGGTTTCTGGATCATCCCTTTTCAAGAATGACCACTCGGGCCAAATTCCTAGATAACGACGAATACAGCGTAAATTTGGTAAATATAAACCGCTTCACCTCACCCCGTGCCCCGCTAACTACTGCTGCTACTTTACTACTGCTGCTGCTACTACGGAATTCTGCTATTCCAAAGTTTTCCTTTCCCATAACTTTCCAAGTACTTCCCTGCTTTTCTAAGTACTTCCATGCATTCCAAGTACTTTCATTGCATTCCAAGTACTTCCATTGCATTCCAAGTATTTCCCAAATTGCTTTCCCATTAATACCTGGATGACGAAGAGGAGCAGTGGCGTACCCAGACGTATCCAAAAAAAAGAGGGGGGGCGCAATATAAAAGATAAATATAGAGAGAGTAATAAGAGAAATAAGAGAGAAAAGATAGAAGAGAGAAAGAGAGAAATAAGAGAGAGAAGAGAGAGATAGAGAGAGAAAATATAGAGAGAGAGAATATAGAGAGAGAAGGAGAGAGAGAAGAAGAGAGAGAAAAGTTTAGAGAGATAGAAGAAGAAAAATAAGAATAAGAAAGAGAGAAGAAAGAAATATATAAAAATATAGAAAGAGATAAAGGGGGATATTAAGATAGCATTAGAAAGAGAAGAATAAAGAGAGAGAAGAGAATAAGAAAGGATTATAGTAGAGATAAGAAATAAGATAGAATAAAAGATAATATAATATAATATAATATATAGATATATGATAAATATGTATGATAGGTTTATATAGGGGAAAATAAATAGAAATGGGATATAGGAATATAGAAGAGATATAAGAGAAGAGAATATAAATTTAAAAGAGGATATAATATATTGATAATATAATATTATATAAAATGAATGAGAAAGGAAGATAAGATAAAGTAAAAAAGAGTAGAGATATTATATATATAATATGAATATAGAATAAATATATAGAATATATAATAATATATATTTTATATAATATATATATATATATATATATATATAAATATAAATATAAATATAAAAATAAATATAAAATAAAATAAAATAAAATAATATATATAAGAATATAATTATAATAATAGAAGTATATATATAATATATATATATATATTTTATATATACTATATATATAAAAGATTTTAAGATAAAAATAATATATATATATAGTATAATAGATAGATATTTTATATATATTATATATTATATATATATATATTATATATATATATATATTTTATATATATATTATATATATATATAATTTTAGGATATAATAATATTATATATATATATATATATATATATATATAATATAAAATATATATACATATAAATATATATATATATAGGGTATATTTTAGAGCTGGGCCCCGCAAATTTTTTCCTGTCCGCAAAGCGCAAAGCGCAAATTTTCGCGATCGAGTCCGCAAAGCGCAAAAGCGCAAAATTCTCGAAAAAGGCGGAGCGCAAGGCAAAAAGCGCAAATTTCTAGGGGCAAAAAACAACTAAAACCGCAAATAAAAAAATTAAAGCGAAACTAAAAGTTAATGCCAAACTCATTTTTTAGTCTGCAAACTGAAAAAGTCTATGTTAATAATATAAAATGTATAAATGATTAAAAGATTGAATGTTTACAGTATTTAAAGCATTATTAAACACAAGTTTATAAAAAATAAGATAATACTGTCAAAACAACACAAATAGTTGAAAAATTAAAAAAAAACAATCTAATACTAGTCCCCTCGTCACTGTCCTCCAGCTCCCACCGCCCCTTTGAGGAGGTTCATTTTTACCTTGAGGAACACAGCTTCTCCAAGTTCTTGGCCGTCAGACTCGATCGCTTCGGCCTCATGACGTTTGAGCCCATGCTGAACAGCCATCAGCCATCAGTTTTTCTGCTAAGTTTGTGCATTTGGGGGACTTATAAATATCGAGAGCGCAAACTCCCAAAACGAAAATTTTCGGGTTTTGCGCAAAGCGCAGAGCGCAAATATTTTATATGGAGGGCAGATTGCGCTTTTGCGCATTTGCGCTTTCGTTTGCCCCTTCGCCCAGCCTGATTATTTACACCAGGAAACCCAATTCCCTACACAATTGGGAGTGTGGTTTCTGTTTACCTTATTGGATTCTAGGAGCATTCTCTATGAGCTTCCGTCGCAAATCATTATTTGGAGATATTGAAATGTAGTTCAATAGGAGGCGAGAGACAAGTGTTTACGTCCGCCACAATTTCTTTCCCCCTTGACCCGCATCGCCTTGTTCTTCTTCCCCTTTTTAATGCAGATTTGGCTTTAGTTAGGAGGTTAAGCGTGGGGGAAAAGGTTAGGTAGGTTAGATTAGTGAGTCTAAAAGTTTGGGGGTTTGGTTAGTTTAATTTTCATATCTCATATACACTCCTTCCTATTAAAAACATCTTGTATCTTCTTAATAGTGATTTGCGAGGAAGTTCCATAAGGATGTTTCTTAGAATCTTAATTCAGTGAACAGAAACCCACTCCCATTGGTATGGAATTTCGGTATATGTAGTGTAAAATTTACCACTTTCTATAAATAATAAATAAATTAAATAAAATAATACTATATATATTATCGTATATATTATATTATATATATATAGATATATATCATCACTATATATATCTATATATATATATATATCTATCTTCTTATATATATATCTATTACTCTATATATATAATGTAGATAATGTATATAGGCTGTCTATTGTCTATATGTATATATGTATTATGTATATATTTATCTGTACTTCGGTATCTTGTATATCCTGTGTTATATTATATCTGTATATATGTCTATATGTATGATATGTCTCTATATTCTAATATCATAAATCGTCTGTCTACTTCTATATATATATATATGCTCTCTCCTCTCTAGTATTATACGTATCTATAGGTCTATATAAATGCTCTATATATATATATATATTCTATATCTCTTATCTCTCATGTTTCTCTAGTACTATATATTATATCTCTCATCATAGATTATTCTCTATGATATCTCTCGTCTTCTCTATCTCCTCTCTCTATGTATCTATATCTATTAGTATCTGTCTATCTCTACTGTCTATATATCTATTCTATCTGTGTATATATATCTATTTATTTTATTTATATATATGTATATATATCTATAAATATATTTATTTTTTATTAATTATTATTTGCAATAGGGGGGCAATGGCCGCATGCCCCCCCCCCCCCTTACTTATTGAGCATGACTGCTAATCCCGCTGCTGCTGGTGATGGACTTTATTGAACAATTTCCAGATGAAGCCAACTTCGTTGTGGAGCGAAAACTATTTTTTTCTGGTGGTTTTGATTGTTTTTAATGATCTTCTAACCATTGCTAATCGCAAATATTGATATTTGGTTTCCTAGGTAAGGTTAGGTTATAAGTTAGTATGTTATGTATAAGTATGTTAGTAAGGTTAGGGTTGGTATAGTTTCAAATATTTTTGTTAATTTTTGTTGCAATCACACAAAAAGAAAAAAAGTGATTATCGACAGAAATGGTTAGCAGATTAATTCAAACACATAAACAGACTCAGCGACATAAATAGTTTCTTTCACACCAAGAGAACTTCGGTGTTATCTGGAAAATGTACCCGTTTATTTGACCAGAATCACCGTGTTTAGCCTGGTTTAACTTCGTTATGTGGGTTCAATTTAGGAAATGGGGTTAAACTACTTAGAATGCAAATCTACCCGATGCTGTAGGTAAGAAGGTTACCCCTTGAGAGCCTAGAACTAGTTCCATCTGTTTTGGGTACCATTGACGAATATTAGTGGATATACAATAGTTTACAGCTATGACCTGTCTAGTTCTGTGATCCACTAATGATTTGTGTATTTCGTGACTTTTTTCATTCGTAGTGTTTTATGGCTAACAACGTAATTTAATAGCAGTAAAAGTATCTGGGTGTTGAGGGTTAGATTCGTTGTTTCCGCCCCCTAGCCATTCTCGCTTCCTACCTAGTGATGGAACTAATCTTTTGTCATTTCCACGGTCTCTACTACCGTCAACCTCTGGGCAGCTGTTAATTTGGTCAAATTCACGGACAAGAAATGATCTAAAAGAATAAATAGGTGCAACTCCACCGTCGCCATCGGCCCAGGAATCCTAGCACTTTTGAAAGCACCCACTACGAATAACCGGGTGGTCGGGGTCACTGTGAATGTGTAATGTGGCTTGCCGGCCTCCTGTATGACCGTGGATTCGAACCCGGCCACGGATTCGTAGTAGACGCGCGTAGCCACTGACACCACGGAGACGATTCCGTGAGGCAAGACTTAGGGAGGGAAGGGAACAAATGATGGTTAAGTTTCCAGTTTTGACAACCGAATTCACTTTGTGGACAAAAAAAAAATTCTGAATAGTTTTATGTGTTATTGATTATTTGATAACCGTTTTATGTCGGCAATCATTATAATTCAATCAAAATTGGCGACAAACATGATTGAAAAAGAATTGCACTACTGAACCTACAATATAACTGCTAACTTAACCTTTATCTGACACGAAAAAACAATTTTGTTGCAGAATGGTTGCAGATTCAGTCAAACACTTCAAAACTCACCAGAAAAAAAAAATCGTCCTCCAAAATGAATATGTCGTCAAATGGAATATTATTACTAAAATGACTTTTTAGTCGCCCCTCTCACACTCTTTTGTTTCTTTTTCTTTCTTGACGTTCTGAAATAGTTCTTGCGTGCTGTTTCGTTATTATTTTCTCTACTTTTCTGTTTACATGCTCTTCCCTCTTACTTTCTGTCCATATCGTTCCTCCCTCCCTGACCCTCCTTCCTTTTTACCTTGCCTTTCTTTTCTTCTCACCTTTCATTCTTTCTTTCTACATTTCCTTTCCTTCTTTCTCATCTTTCTTCTTTCTTGAAATTGGTGCTTAGTATCTTGAAAAAGAACTCTTCCTTATCTGAATAGGTACTTGTTTTTTAGTATCCTTAACCCCATCACGCCCAGATCTTTCTTTACTATAAAAATCATGTTGTTGGCCAGAAACTTAAAAAGTCACTGAAATTACCATTAGTTTAGTGGAGCAAGATACTAAAGATCATATCCTATAAATTACTGCTTGATAGCTCACGAAAGAGCGTCTAAGGTAGCCAATTAAGTGGAAATTACGTTCTGGGTCTCACGGGGTTAAGCCTCTTCTTTCTTGAAGTAGATATTGGTCTTGTTTCTTGCAATATTCCGATGATAAGCCTTTAATGCCAGTGCAGCGAGGATATAAGGGTGATATGCCTTGCTAACACCCTAATGATAGCTGTAGCCAGAGAGGGATAAGGTTGATAATTCCTTGTCTATAACCTATAATGCTGAAGAGGGATAAGGGTTATAATGCCGTGCTAACACCTATGAATAGCTGTACAGAAGAGAGAATAAGGGGATATGCATTGCTAATACCTATACATACTGGAGGTAATTATGTTAAATGCCTTGCTAACACCCTGATTAAGTAAGGCAGTGCAGAGAGGGATAGGGTGTTTAATGCTTGCTACAACCCTATGATACCTGTCGAGAGAATAAGGTGATACTGCTTGCTAATGACCGCTATGATAGCATGGCAGAGAGGGGTAGGGTGTTTAATGCCCTTTCCTACACCCTATGAGCTGAACAGAGAGGGAAAAAGGTGTTAATGGCCTTGCTAACACCCTATGATAGATGTTCCAAATGGATAGGGTGATACTGCCTTGCTACTAACCCTATGATAGTGTGTACAGAGAGGAATAGGTTGTTATTCCTTGCTATATACCGCTATGATGCTGTGGCAGAGAGAGAATCGGGTGTTAATTGG
The DNA here is from genome assembly GCA_016584305.1 of Chionoecetes opilio. Taxonomy (NCBI): domain Eukaryota; kingdom Metazoa; phylum Arthropoda; class Malacostraca; order Decapoda; family Majidae; genus Chionoecetes; species Chionoecetes opilio. Next base: position 6,148 of record JACEEZ010015073.1, read on the forward strand.
CCTTGCTAGATACCCTGTGATAGCTGTACGGAGGGAATAGGGTGTTAATGCTGCTAATTCAACCCTTGAGCTGTACGAGAGGAATAGGGTGAAATGCCTCTCTAACACCCTATGATTTGTCTGGCATAGAGGGAATAAGTTTGTTAATGCCCTTGCTAATACCCTATCATGGCTGTGCATTAGGTAATAAGGGTGACAATTCCTTGCTAATACCGCTATGATGGCTTTGCATAGAGGGAATAAGGTTATAATGCCTTGCTAATAGCCCTATGATGGCTGTGCAAGAGGAAATACGGGTGTTATGCCGTTGCTAACACCCTATATGGCTGTGCAGAGAGGGAATAAGGTGACAATCCTGCTAACGACCATTATGCTGGCTGTACAAGAGGGAATAAGGGTGACAATGCCTGGCTTAATGACCCTATGATGGCTGTGCAAGAGAGTAATAGATGTAGTGACTTGCTATAGGCTAGACTTGTCCGTCAGGGAGGCAAGTGTTGGTAGAGACGTTTGCTTGCAATGTGTACGTCCCTGCGCATGTCGTTCAGCGGTTCGAGTTCCGCCTAGTTCGTGCTACGTGCGGACGCTTGTGAGTCAAATACCTTGTAGTTGTACTGTGTGCAAAGTGTCTAGAATAGGTAAATCTATCTTATCTTACCTGGACTTGCCTAATACCTATCATGGGCTTGCAGAAAAGGGATTAGGTTGTTAATGCCTTGGTTGCTAATCCCCAATGATGGCTGTGGAGAGAGGAAATAAGTGTGATAATGACTACAATAGGGATAAATAATCGTAGGTGTCGCGCTTTGGTTCCATGTCGATTGAATAATTTTGAAGGGGGTTTGTCCTAAAAAAACTCCTTTTATGAGTAATTAAGATGTACAGGAGAAACTCCTGCGTACCAAACTCACGCGGCCTTCCCATTCCTAAGCACGCGGGGCTGTGTGAGGTCCTCCTTCACCCGTGCCGGTGAGGCAAACGGGGGCTGGTGAGGCCGCTCCTTTACCCGTGTCGTGAAGGGACGCGGGGGCTGTGCTGGTCCTCCTTCACTGTGGCCGTGAAATCACGCAGTGGGATGGTGAGAGCCCTCCTTCACCTTTCCGTGAAGGACGCGTGGGGGCGGGTGGACTCTCCTTCCACCTTGCCGTGAAGGCACGCGGGGCTGGTGAGGCCTGCTTCAACCCGGCCGTGAAGGCACGCGGGGGCTGGTGAGTTGCCTCCTTCATCTGTGCCGTGAAGGCACACTGGGCTGGTGAAGGGGGGGGACGCCCTTGTGGGGTAGCTGGCGGGATCGCCATTGTGGAGGCGGCTTGCCTGGAGGACGGTCAATGGATTGTTTGATTTATTATTTTAATTCTTTACCCTAATGTTATGGTTTAGGTTTCCATCTTCTTACTCCAACTGCATTCTTAACTCCAAACTGTCCGTACTATTTGAGGGTGCATGTGATGACGGCTAGTGTGGTTAGGCAGAAGGAGTAAGACACTTTATGGGTTCCAATATTCTCAGCTCCAACTATTGGTTGAGGCAAGGTGAAGGCACTGCTGCCCCTCTTGCCGTGAGTCACGCTGGGGCTGGTGAGGCCCTCCCTGCCCTGGCCGGTGAGGCACGAGGGGCGTGTGATGCCACCTCCCTTGCCCCGTGCCGGAAGGCACGCGGGGGCGGATGAGGCCGCTCCCTACCTCGTGATGTACAGTCCACGCGGGGGCGTGCACTCTCCCTGCCCCCGTGCCGTGAGGCACGCGGGGCGGTGAGGCCCTCCCCTCTCCCGTATCTGAGAAAATAAGGGTGTAATGCCTTGCTATACCCTATGATAGCTGTGCAGACGGGGATAGTCTGAATCATGCCTTGCTAACCCCCAATGATAGCTGTGCAGCGAGGAATAATGTATTACTTCCTTGCTTAAACCCTATGATAGCCTGTATCAGAAAGGAATAAGGGTGATAATGCCTTGCTAACACCCTATGAATAGCTGTACAGAGAGGGAATAAGGGTGTTATGCATTGCTATATCCCTTTGATAGCTGTACAGAGAGGGAATAAGGTGTGTTAATGCCTTGCAATACCCTATGATAGGCTGTGGCAGGACGAAATAAGGGTGTTAATGCCTGCTAATACCCTATGAAGGTACAGAGAGGAATAGGGTGTTAATGCTAGCTAATTCTTTGATCCGCTGTACAAGAGGAATAAGGGTGACATGCCTTGCTAACCCCTATGACTTGCTTGTGAGAGAGGGAAAAGGTGTTTATGCAAGTTTGCTAAACACCCTATGATAGAGCTGTGCACAATAGAGGGATAAGGGTGACATACCTTGCTATAACACCTTTGGATAGCTGTGCTGAGAGGGATAAGGGTGTTAATTCCTTGCAAAACCCCTATGATTTTGCTCTGCAGAGAGGAAATAAAGGGTACAATGCATTGCTACAGCTATGATGGCTGTGCTCTATGAGGGAATAGGGTGACATCCTTGCTAACACCCCTATGATGGGGTCGTGCAAGGAGGAATAAGGGTGTTTAAATGCCTTGCTAATTCCCTATGATACTGTGCAGAGAGGGAATAAGGGTGACAATGCTTGTAAACCCCTATGCTGATGGCTTGGTGGCAGGAGGGAATGAGGGTGGTAATGCCTTGCCAACACCCTGATGATTGCTGTGTCAGTGAGAGGGAATAAGGCTGTTTAATCTTGCTAATACCCTATAGTAGCTGTTGCAGAGCGGGAATAAGGGCTGTTAATGCCTTGTTAATACCCTGTGATAGCTGTGCAGAGAGGAATAGGTTGTTAATGCCTTGCTAACACCCTATTATTGCTGTGCATAGTGGGTAATAAGGCTGTTCTATTCCTTGCTATGCTACTATGATGTCTGTGCAGGAGGGAATAAGGTGTTAATGCCTTGCTAACCCACTGTGTTAGCTGTGCAGAGAGAGATAGGTGACATGGCTTGCTCTTACCCTATGATTGCTGTGCAGAGGAGAAAATGGGTGACAATGCACTTGCTAACACCTATGATGGCTGTGCAGAGAAGGATGAGAATGTAATATGCTTGCTACCACCTATGATGGCTTGCAAGAGGGATAAGGGTAATGCCTTGCTAACACCACTAGGATGGCTGTGCCGAGAAGGAATAATTTGTGACAGTGCCCTGCTAACACCCGTAGGATGGCTGTGCTCGATAACGGGAATAAGGGTGATATTGCTTGCTACACCTATGATTGCTGTGCAGAGAGTGAATAAGTGGTGACAATCATTGTTACCACGTTTGATGCGGCTGTCAGAGAGGGAATAGGGTGACAATACCTTCTAACACCCTATGATGTCCTGGTCAGAGAGGAATAAGAAAGTTTAATAAGCCTTGCTAGACCCGAGGATGGCTGTCAGAGAGGGAATAAGCTGTTATTGCCTGCTAATACCCTATATGGCTGTGCATTGAGGAATAAGGGTGACAATATGCCTTGCTATACCCTGATGATGGGTGTGCAGAGAGATAACTAAGGGTGACAATGCCTTGCTAACACCCTCCCTACAATGGAATTTGGCTGTGCCAAGAGGGAGAGGGTGTTAATAGCCTGCTAACACCCTATGATGGGCTGTGCAGAGGGGAATAGCTGTTAATGCATTGCTAACGACCCTGGGATGAACCGGTGGGGTTTATGCAGAGAGGAATTAGGGTGGCATAGCGATCTTTGCTGAACTACCTCTATGGAATGCTGGCACGGGGTGGGGGTACTAAGCTGTTAAGCCTTGCAATACCCTAGATGTTGTGCAAGAGGAATCAGGCTTGTTAATGCCTTGGCTAATACCCTATGATGGCTGGTGCTGACTGATAAGGCTGTTAATTGCTTGCTAAACCTATGATGGTTGTGCATAGAGTGATAAGTACTAATGCTTTGGCAATACCCTAATGATGGCTGTGCAGAGAGGGACTAATGCTGTTCATAATTGCCTGTGCTAATACCCTATATGGGCTGGTGGCAGATGAGGGAATAGGTACACTGCCTTGCTATACCCTATGATGCTGTGCAAGAGGGAGTAAGGTGTTAATGCCTTGCTAATACCCTCAGTTATGGCTGTGCAGAGAGGAATAATGCTGTTAATTGCCCTGCTACACCCTAGATTGGCTGTGCAGAGAGGAATACGGGTGACACTGCCCTTGCTAATACCTATGGTGGCTGGGCAGAGAGGGAATAAGAGACTGCCCTTGCTTAATACCCTATGATGCTGTGCAGAGAGTTAATAAGGGGACATGCTTTGTTGAATACCTATATGGCTGTGCATAGAGGGAGTAAAGGGTGACAATGCCTTGCTAACACCCTATGATGGCTGTGCATAGGCAATAGGGGTTATGGCCTGCTAACACCCTATGATGGCTGTGCCGAGAGGGAATAAGGCTGTTATGCCTTGCTAATACCCTATGAGGGTTAGCAGAGAGGGAATAAGGGTGACAATGCCTTTCTAAACCCTATGATGGTTAGGACAGAGCGGGAATAATGGTGACATGGCCCTTGCTAATACCCATGAATGGCTTGTGCAGGAGTGAATAAGGCTGTTTAAAGCCTTGCTAATACCCTATATGGTTGTGCAGAGAGGGAATAAGGCTGTTAATGCTTGCTAGACCCTATGATTTGCTGTGGCTGACTGGTATACAGGCTGTTTAATGTGCCTTGCTAAAACCCTATGATTGTATTGTGCAGAGAGGGAATAACGTTTACCCTGCCTTATTGCTATAACCCCTATGATGTGCTGTGCAGAGAGGGAATAAGGCTGTTAATGCCTGCTAATAACCCTATGATGGCTTTGCAAGGGAATAAGAGTGCCAATGCCTTGTGCTAATACCCTATGATGGCTGGTGCGAGCGAGATAATAGGGTGACAAGGCCTTGTTATACCTATGTTGGCTTTGGCAGAGAAGGGATAGAGGTGACATGCCTGCAACACCCTATGATGGCTGTGCAGAGATGAAAATAAGGGGTTATAGTGCCTTGCTAACACACTAGAGGGCTTTCTAGAGCAGGAATAAGGCTGTTATATGCCTTGCTAATACCCTATTTGATGGTTATGCAGGAAAGAGGGAATAAGGGTGACCATGGCCGTTGCTAAATTTACCACTATGATTGTGTATGCAGAGGGGTAAGGTGACAAGGCTTCTAAATCGACGCCTATGATGGCTGTGCAGGGAGGGATAGGCTGTTAAGCCTTGGCTAATACCCTATGATGTGTGTCAAAGAGGGAATATGCTTTTAATGCCCTTGCTATACCCTATGATTGATGGATGTGCCTGACTGGGGAATAAGCTGGTTACATAATTATGCATTGCTAAACCCTATATGGGTGTGGCAAGAGAGGAATAAGGTGACAATGCTTTGCTAAATACCCTATGATGGCTGTGCTAGAGAGTGGTAAGGCTGTTAATGCCTTGCTAATACCTATGATGGGCTGTGCAGTGAGGGAAATAAGGGACAATTCGCTTGCTAATCCTATTATGTCTGGCAAGAGGGAATGAAGGGTGTTAATATGCCCTTGCTAATACCCTATGATGGCTTGTTGCATAGAGGAATAAGGCTGTATCATAATGCCCTGCTACCCCCTATGATGGCTGTGCATATAGGAATAAGGGTGACATGCCTTGCTAAATACCCTATGATGGCTGTGCAGGAGAGTAAATAAGATTGACGAATGTCTCTTGCTAATACCTTATGAGTGGCTGTGCAGAGAGGGAATAAAGGTGACAATGCCTTTGTTTATACCCTATGATTGGCTGTGCGAAGGGAATAAGGGTGACAATGCCTGCTAACACCCTATGAGGTGTGAAGAGTAATAGCGGGTTAAATTGCCTTGCTAAACCCTATATCGCTGTGCAGAGAGATCATAAAGGTGACTGGCTTGTAAAATCCGTGTAGCTGTGCAGAGGGGAATAAGGGTGACATGCCTTGCTAACACCCTATGATGACGTGCAAGAGTGAATAAGGCTGTTAATGACTTGGCTAATACCCTATGAAGGCTGTGCGGAGAGGGTATAGGGGGCGGTGGGGGTGACAATGCCTTTGCTAATACCACTATGATGCCTGTGCAGAGAGGGATAGGTGGAAAATAATGCCTTCCTGACATCCTATGTGTGCGGTGCAGGGGCGTGAGCGGAAGGATAAAAGGTGTAAATACCTTGGCTAACAGTGCCTGTGGTGGCTGTGCAGAGAGGGAATAAAGGCTGTTAGTGCCTTCCTAATGCCCTATGATGGCTTTGCATAGAGGGAATAATGGTGACAATTGCCATGCTAACATCCTTGATGGCTGGTGCTTGAGGATAAAAGGGTGCACTGCATTGATAACACCCTATGATGGGCTGGTGCAGAGAGGTGAATAAGGTTATCATGCCGTTGCCTACACACGCGCTATGAATAGCTGTGGCATAGTGAATAGGTGGACAATGGCCTTGCTAACACCCTATGATAACTGTGCAGAAGTTGAATAGCAAGTTCATGCCTTGCTAACACCCTATGTAGCCCATTTAATTGCCAGAGCGAGAGGGACTAATGTTGACAATGCCTTGCTAAGTACCTATGATGCTGTGTCAGAGAGGGCATAAGTACATGCCTTGCTAAAACACGCCTATGTTTCTGTGCCAAGGGAATACAGGGGTTAATGCCTTGCGAATGCCCTAGATAGCTGTGCATTAAAGGAATAGGGTGACAATGCCTTGCTAACACCCTATGATGGCTTGTGCTAAAGAGGGAATAAGGGTGTTAATGTCCTGTAATACCCTATTATATTTGAGCAGCAGAATAGGTAAATAGGGTGATACTTCCTGCTATTCCCAATACCCTATGATGTTCTCTGCAGAGAGGGATAGGGTGACAAGTGCCGTGCAATAACCCGTGATGGCTGTGCACAGAGGAATAAGGTTGTTAATGCCTACTTTATACCCTATGATATTCTGTGCAGAGAGGAATAAGGGTGATAATAGATAATAGTGATAATAAATCGTAGGTGTAAGCGGCTTGTCCCATGTCGATGAATATATTTTGAGCGGGGTAGGGCTAAAAACACATTTAATGAGTATTAGATTAACAGAAGAAACTCTGCGTTACGTAAACTCCCGCGAGCCTTCACCCGAAAAATCGATCATCATTTGAATTGTTAAGGGAACAACTGAGCAAAATTCTTGACGTAAAATGTTTAAACGCTTCTGGTCCATTAGATTGACAAGCTTGCTTAAAGTTGTAAATGATGATCTCTCAACTCTCATGTATAGTCATCTAGTACTGGTAACAATTTACTTTGCTGGTCGGTGTATACGTTTGAATAAACCGTGGGAACTATCCTAACCTTACTATAACATTACCAATAATCTCCAGCGAGACCTAAGCACTGGGAGAGAACTAGAATTCTACCATTAGTAATTAATTTGTTTGGGGGTCCTAGGAGGGTTATTATGACCTATGGTTAGTAGTGTTAAGATTAGAAGGAACCATATAATATTTTTGAGGGATCCAGGGGGTGCGTCGTTTAGGAGGGCATTGAGGGTGAAGGGGGGCTAATCTTCCTAATTTTATAATTACACTTTAGAGGTATCTGAAGGGATCTGTGAAGTCTGGCGAAAAAAGCCACTAAGGCGGGAAAAGAGTACATTTTCCAAGCAGAACGAATTGCCTTTTGTCGAAATGATGTTTTAGTGTGTGCGAAATCATCAAATACCGTGTGATACATAGGTACTCTCACATTCCATGTCTTATATGGTACAGTATGTCTATTATCGGCGGATGATTATTTGTTGTGATATGTATAGGCTATTGTTTGACATGCGTATCTATGGACGAGAGCACTCAGCCATGGCCCCTTACATTTTCTCAACCCCCCCCCCCCCTCCATCTCTTAAACAATTAATTATCTTTAATTAAACAATTAAAAATTATCAATTAAACATCTCTTAAACATCTGCTCTGTGATTTTTAGTTCTCGAGTTGCCACGTATGGATTTTACGGTGTTTTGGTTGTGATGCGTTCATTGGACATTTAACGGCCAACGTTTATAATACATGTTTTGTTGTGCGGCTATTGCTGGTCTAGCGGAAACCATAACCAACGGACTGTGCCTTTTTGTTCGCGAGTTGCCATGTATGGATTTAACGTGTTTTTCCTTGTGACGAGTTTATACGACTTAAGTCGGCCCGATGACCGTGAACATATTTGAAGCAACGTAGGGTTTACTATCTTTTGACTGTCAAGTACAAACGCTCTACGACTTACGGTTTGGGAGTTACGGTATGAATATTAGCGTAAGGTTTTTACCGATCAACAAATATTCATTATTGGGGAAATTATGTAGAGTAACAATTATATATACTTTAATTATGCACAATTATTACTGAAATCGTTTTTTACGTATATATGTAAATAAAAAAATCATATATATTTCCCTCTATAAATGCATACAAACATTATTCCATCTCCACTAATATTCATCACTGGGAAAATTACAATTAATAACAAGTATTTACACCGTCATTATACACAATTATTAATGAAATAATTTTTACGTATATATGTAGATGAAAAATAACATTTTTCTGGCTGCAAAAGTCCTCAAAATTTGGGCCTCATTTGGTTTCTGGCTTTTTTTGACTAAACTATTGATCTAAACAGAAAAAAGTTGGAAATACTTTTTGTCCGGTTCATCGAGATCTACGCAATGGCACAATCCGTTTAGTCCTAACATGTCACATTCTTGAGATATATAGTTTTTTATAGTTTTTAAAAACCATCGATTTGTGCCTTTATTTATGCATGAATTTTATTTACGGGTATACCACCGGATCGGCCTTCAAGAGCTGCATCTTTTATGTTCTGTACCATTTTGTCCTTACGTGTATGGATACTGTGATATTAATGAAAATGTGATTTCCCAAAAAAAATCCTGGACCATCCTGGTCCATACATACTGCAGATTTTGGGCGAAAATAAATATCTCCATATTTAGATGAAACTCGGTTTCTAGGGGCTTCTACTGATGGCGATCACGAATCTGGTCTTTGTTTGCCGATAGTAGATTCTTAAAGCAATTTTTTCCCTATGTTTGCTTATTTACGCCCCATAAATGCATACAACATTACTCATCTCCACTAATATTCATCATGGGAAAATTACATTGAATAACAAGTATTTACAGCGTCATTATACACAATTATTACGGAATCATTTATACGTATATATGTAAATAAAATGTTTTACTTTTTTTTTATGGGG
>JACEEZ010015074.1:0-16050 GCA_016584305.1 Chionoecetes opilio
AGAAAGAAGGAATACAAAAGGAAGGGATGAAGGAAAAAAAAACTATTAAATGAAAGGGAATTAAGGAAATGGTGAAGAGGGAAAGAAGGGATGGAAGGTGAGAAGTGGTTATGTGGAAAGGAAGAAACTGAAGGGATGGGAAAGAGATATTTTGCCTTTGATATGAGGGAGTAAAGGCCTTTAACCTTATGAGGCCCAGAACGTAATTTCCATTGTAATTTGACTACCATTAGATGATTTTTAATGACTATAAGCAATGTCTCTATAGATATGACCTGTTTAGTAACTTTGTCCACTAACTAATTTGGTATATTAAGTTACTTTTTGTAATTTTATGGCTCGACAACATACATTTTATATAGCTACGGAAAGATCTGGGCTTGAAGGGGTTAAATGCAGTAGTGTTATATAAAGGGAAGGAAGAAGGGAGGTAGCAGTGAAGGAGGGAAAAAGGAGAGAAAGAGAAAGGGGAACAAGAAGAGGGGAAAATGAAGATTAAAAGGGGGTTGGAAGATGTGATGACCAAATAGAGATAAATGGATAAAGGGTAGGAGGGAGCGAGAGAGGGAATGGAAGGAGGGAAGAACAGGCAAATGGAGGCACACCCTTTTACAGAATCTCCAAATGAATGAGTCTTAATTAATATCATACTTCAGATCCTCATATAGATGCTTATAATATGATGTTACGTATAAGTAGATCTAATCAGTTTTTCTTTAAGGCTTTCTGGTTAAGTCGGTACAGCTTAGAATATTAGTGGTTATGCAAATGATGCCGAAAAGATAAAGTGAAGAACCAATTGTAGCCTTGATGGAGGTGATGCCTGCGATGGTAGATGGTAACACTGCCGCCCTCCTTCACCTCTCCTAGGGCGGGAGAGACAAGGGGCGTGGTGGGAGGGAAGTAGAAGGAAGGAAGGAAGAATGGAATACGGAGGAAAGAGAAAAGACGAAAAGAAATATTATGAGAGGAGGGAAGGAAGTGGACTATAGGGAGGAGCGGTATGAGATGAGTGTGTGATGAGGGATGAAGAGGTGGGAAGAAGGCTCTCGAGGTGGCGGTTGATGTCTTAAGATCGAAAGGATTGAAACTTTGAAAGGTAGTGCTCTCTCTCTCTCTCTCTCTCTCTCTCTCTCTCCCCTCTCTCTCTTTTCTCTCTCTCTCTCTCTCTCTCTCTCTCTCTCTCTCTCTCTCTCTCTTCTTTTTTTTTCTCTCTCTCTCTCTCTCTCTCTCTCTCTCTCTCTCTCTCCTCTCTCTCTCTCTCTCTCTCTCTCTCTCTCTCTCTCTCCTCTCTCTCTCTCTCTCTCTCTCTCTCTCAGCCCCTTTCACACATTCACGGTTCGAGCCATGGCAAAGGACGGCCTTGAAATCGGTGTGTACCGTAGTACTTTTGGCCACGGTTCACTTATGTTACGGTGGTGTTACGTTTCTTGTACGGTTGATTACGGCTGAGTTACGGCTATGCATGACAGACCTACGGTACATTACGGTGTCGCACGGTTGTGACCTACGGCGATGTACGGTGGTGATACGGAAATGTACGGCGGTTTTACGGCAATGTACGGTGGTTATAAGGCAATGCACCACGGTTGTACGGCAAAGTTACGGTGGCCGACGAAGGTGGGTGTGGCCATAAGGTGCAGATAGAGGATGCCAGGTTTGGCCTTAAAAGCCCAATCTGGTTTTTTTTAGAGAAGGTTGGCCTCCACTTTTTGTTTCCTCTTCTTCCTGATAAAAGTGTGTGTGTCCGCGATAGGTGCCGCCCCCCTTGCCCCAATCCCATCATATGGCACAGTTTTGGAACCAGCTCGACCAGGGGCAACTTTTAAGCCCACTTATAAGATGATCCGATCACTTTTTTTTTTTTTTTTTAGCAGCCAGTATTGCGAAAATTGTGAAAAAAAAATGTAGGTTGCAAGAATTGAGGAAACCTTGATGTAGGGTGATGGGTAATGGGTGAGTGATGTAATGGGTGTGGGGTGATGGGGTAATGGGTGTGGGGGTGATGGGTGGGTGAGAATGGTGTGTATGGGTGATGTGAATGGGTGTGGTGATGAATAGGTGGAGTGATGGTAATGGGTGAGTGAATGGGTGGGGGCGATGGGTAATGGTGAGTGGAATGGGTGATGGGTAATGGGTGAGTGAATGGGTGGGGGGTGATGGGTAAGGCGTTAATACATACATTTCTACATCCATGATTTCAGGAAAGTTAGAAGGGGCTATCTGGAGAGTCTGTGTTTGGTGGGCCTTCGGCCCACCAAACACACTCTCCAGAAAGCTGTGTTTGGTGGGCTCGAAGGCCCACCAAACACAGGTGGTGGGCCGAGAAGGCCCACCAATAGCCCTCCGCAGGAGCTAGCCAAGGCTTTGCGGCTAGTATATATATATAATATATATATATATATATATATATATATATATATATATATATATATATATATATATTATATATATGTATGTAAATATATGTAGTATATATATATATATATATATATATATATATAATATATATATATATATATATATAATATATATATATACTATATATATTTGTATATATATTATATATATATATATGTATATATATATTTTATGTATATATATTATATATATTATATATATTATATATATATATATATATATATATATCATATATATATATATATATATATATCTATATATATATATATTATACCTCCTCCTCCTCGAACATGTGAGGTAAATCCACGGGTATCATGCAAATAGCTTCGGGAAACTGACAGAGTTGTAGGTAAAGTACCGCAATACTATATTACGACCGTCGCGCAACCCTGAAGCGTGAACCGCCGTGAAGCGCCAGATGCCACATCCCAAGGTTATCGTGTCGCCATCTTGACTCCCCGTACCATCACCGCAGTGCTGCCTTCCCGTTCCGTGGTTCTCCGTACAATTATCGTGTTGCCTCTGTGGTACCGTCGCTACTTTATTGCACCACGGTGCGTCACGGTGTAGTACGTTGAACTACGGCATTGCACGGTGCTCCTACGGTGCCCACACGGTGGTGCTAATGTGATTCATGGTATTTTTCAACCGCCACGGCAAACTTTTAAATTTTTAACATGACCAAAAAATTTCTGGCTCGAGCCGGTGCGCGCCGTTGTCGGGACGGTAACTCACGTCAGGGAACGGAGTCCCACGAATTGTGACGGACATGCACGCGGTGCTGATACGGAGCATGATCCGTGGAGCACCGTGGCTCGAATCGTAAATGTGTGCAAGGGGCTTTAAGCCCCTTGCACACATTTACGATTCGGAGCCTAACTACAGAATGTAAAGGTGCGGGAGAAGAATGTGAATAAGGAAAGGAGAATACAGGCTCATGAAGAGAGATTCGAAGATCCGAGAGGCCACAAGTGATTTATGAGGAGCGAAGGCCACGAGTAGTAAATAGACTTGGGGTACAAGTGGAGAGGAAAGGGAAAGGAGGAGTAGCTGGAGGAGGAGGGTAGGATGAGCACTACACGAGAGTAGTGTTCTGAGGGCTGGCGTGCAGAAAACTCTACGGTCCTCAGAGGTCCCGTCACGGAGGAGGGAATGAACAAAGTATAACAACCATATAAGTAACTTTGGGAATGGGTGGCGAGAGTATAAAGAATATGTTGTGCAGAGAATACGTCTGTCAATCTTATTTATCTTCTGTCTTATACAGAAACCTAATACCAGCATGTTGCAAGGCCTCCGTCACTACATTGCTCCTCCAGTCCATCTCGATCACCACCACCACGACCACCACAGGCGCCATAAAATTATTAGTGCCAAGCCAATACTAAGAAGTCTCGATGGTTCAGCGTCACTGCCCCCAAGCTTGAGTTACCTTGCAAGCCATGTGGAAAACCCGGCAACTCTTTGGTCGTTTTATTCACTTAATTATATTTTCCAAGTGTGTCATATTCCCAGTTAAGTTTGTATCCTTTTTAACCTCCATCAAACGGACACTAGGACTGTTGTTTTATATTTTCCTGCACATTATTTTGCATGATTTATTAAATTTTTTTTCCGTCGTGTTTATGAGTAGTCCATTGACACATTATTTTTTTTCCATTACTTGAACAATCGTCAGTACTCTTCTCGTCTTCAGTACTCTCATTGTGAATGTTAAGCTTCACTGATTGAGAGAGAGAGAGAGAGAGAGAGGGGGAGAGAGAGAGAGAGAGAGAGGAATGAGAGAGAGAGAGAGAGGAGAGAAAGGAGAGAGTAGAGAGAGAGAGGGGAAAAATGTCATTAAGTTTATCACACAAGAAACTAATAAAAGTCTACATCATTTTCACCACCGACTTTTTTTTTTTGCGTGTCGCCAGGCCGTAGGAGGGGCAGAGGAAGAGGAGGATTAAGAGGTGAATGAAGAAGAGGAGGAGGAAGGAGGTGGTTGTCGTCATGATGGAGGAGGTGACAGAGAATGGCGAGGACGGGAAGGAGGAGGTGACAGAGGAAATGGACAGGAAAGGAGGAGGAGAAGGAGATGATGTGATGCAGAAGATGCATGAACTCTGGTTGAGAGAGAAGAGCAGATGAGAGCAGAGATCAGTGAGATGAGAGAGAGAGAGAGAAAGAAGGAGAGAGAGAGAGACTGACAATTGGTTTAATTTTATCTTCGTTTAAAGAAAGTGTTATGATGTTTTCTACCATGACCACCACCACAACCACCACCATCACAAATAACAACAACAACAGCAACAACAACAACAGCAACAACAACAACAAAGCAAACAACATAACCTCATAAGGCCAGTAGAGCACGTGTAAATCGAGGCAAAAACAAACAGTAAAACAAACACAATAAACAAGTGAATAAATGTAAACAGTAATGGGACCACACGCAGATAACACCAGCTCTTAGTTTGTTGCCTTAACACTTTTTTTTTTTTATTTAATCACTTAGGAGGAACTTAGAAGATGATTGATGACCTGTGAAAATGTCCCCTCTCTCTCTCTGCTCTCTCTCTCTCTCTCTCTTCTCTTCTCTCTCCTCTCTCTCTCTCTCTCTCGTCTCTCTCTCTTCTCTCTCTCTCTCTCTCTCCTCTCTCTCTCTCTCTTTTTTTTTTGCGCATCCTTCTAACTTCGAGGAGAGTGATGAAGGGACATAGAGGAGGAAATACAAAGAACACAAAAGAAGAAAGGGGAAGAGGAAGGGGAGAGCCAGTGCCCATCAACATGGCCCATAGAGTAAGGTTCATGGGGTACGTAACAACAGAGAGAGAGAGAGAGAGAGAGAATTTTTTTTTGACAATGGATCAACTTTTTAATTTAGGATACTGTGTCATCCTCTTCCTGTGTAATGCTTTTACAGGAACTACCTCGTGTAGGTCGCACGGCCTCTTGTAGGTTCCTTATTTTCTTATGTTCTTATGTTCTAAGTGAGTTGATGGGATTGGAAGAGTTGGTTCGTCATTCCAAGTAATTCACAAAAAGGGAGAATTCATTACTTTTTTCTGTGAGTGTGTTATGTTATGCATTGAACAATATATGTTTTTTGTAGTATAGCAAGTATAACTACTCTTCTCGTATACAAGCAAAATATACATTTTTGCTTCTGAGAAATGATGTCATAATTGCATATTGTTGTTAATTAATAATTGCAGTTGTTTGTATGTTCCAGTTTTTTCTTATATTTTAGATTCATGAGCTATTAAATTTCTGAAAAAAAGATGACTCGTAGACTGTGTTTGTATTTCATGGTTGTGTATGTATCGTAGAATGACCTTGGGTGAAAACCTTGGCCAGAATCCCACTGTCAAGGATAACCATATCGCTTGCTTTCCGTTGCAGGGTGTCGGGGCACCTGGAGCGGCCCTTGGGGATCCCGGGGCCGCGAGGGTGTGAAGGGGCAACGGGGTGTTCCCTCTTGTAGGCACGTGTTGTATTGTGTAGGACATCAAGGAGGTTAGTAGGGGCCCGGGTTACATGGGCAGCGGACAGTGAGGACTCTGTGAGACTCCTACCCCCCCTCCTTCCCCCCTGCGCCCCCCACCTCCTCCCTGTGGTCTGTGCCCCACCCCGAGAGGCCCGGGCGGCGGCAGTGGAAGGCGGGAGGGTGGTGAATGCCGTGTGGCTAGTAGAGTCGTGACCTCTGTAGGTGTGCCGAGATGTGCTGCCGCCGCCCCCCCCGCGCCACAATCTAGCCCGGCTTGTCTGACTGGCTGTACCTCCCGTCCCCTTCGTGCCCGCCGCTGCACCCGTGGCATAGCCTACTGACGAGGCTGTGTGTGAGGAGCCGCCTTAGATCGCACTCAAGACGCTGTGGTTAATTAAAGTACATGACAAAACTTGTTCCGTTGGTGCAGACTGTTATGTAGTAGCGACGCGGCACCTGCGAGTACTGTGCTGTGCCCGTCCGCGACCTGCACGCCCAGGCACACAGCCGCGGGAGGCGTGAGGACGATGACGCTGCTATCACCACCATGCGTGAGGGGGGCAGCCAGGCGTCCTGAGGCAACACTCATGACGCGCCCCTGCTGCTTCCTGCTGGCGGTCTGGGTCCTGCTAACGCTCCCAGCCCTCGCCGCCGCCCGTACAAGACGGAACGGCCGCCCTTCAGCGAGTTCCTCAACTATGGCAAGAAGATCCTCAAGCCTGGGGAGGAGCGGGGCAACGAGATCATCAAATCGAAGGTGGACGTGCTAGGCGAGATCTTCAAGCAGCACGTGCACCGCCTTCGTCAGGTGGGTCCTCGTGTGTGTGTGTGTGTGTGTGTTTGACTGTGTGTGTGTGTGTGTGTGTTTGACTGTGTGTGTGTGTGTGTGTGTACTGTGTGCTGTGTGCGCGTGTGTTTGATGAGGTTCTATTTCTGCCGTTGGTTTCTTTACTCGCTAGGAATTGCTCTAATATTATCGATTACTGTTGTCTCATATATTTGTGTTGATTCTCTATTTTATTCGTCCATCTTAGTTAATTGAATCAGTGAGTATCTCTCTCTCTCTCTCTCTCTCTCTCTCTCTCTCTCTCTCTCTCTCTCTTAGTTTCGTTTGGATCATACATTGTACCTTTATTTCCTAATCTTTATCCTTTCATCACCATTACATCTCTTGTCTTTGCTTATCTATTGCCAGAATGCGTTAACTTTTATACAATCAATCTTATCAATGACATCTTGTGCTGGTTGTGTTTATCCTCTTGACAACCGCCACCCTTAAGCGTCGTTTACACGGCGCTGCTTTTATTCGCTTTGGACAAGCTTTTTAATTCGCTTGCGAATTCGCTGGTGAAAGCGTCTAAAGACGCGGCGTCTTTTATTCGCTAGCGACTAAAATCATGAATTCGCAGCGTCTGTTGACGCTGCGATAAAGTTAAACATGTTCACTTTACCGCTCGCGCCTAGCGTTTCAGTTTGCAGATGGTGCTGGCTGGAACTCTGAACAACAGCTCTAGGGACTGATAGGAGTCCCCTGTGGCTAAGAAGCGAAGAGTGATCTCTAGTTTGGTCCGGGATGGAACAGCAGGCCGCATCAAAGTGTCCTTCTTTTGTATAAAAGGATGTATCTTCATCCACAGCTCTTCAAAATTTTCGCACGTCAGCCTCAATACTTTCCGGTATGTAGTTGGGTCCAAGGTCAAGAAAGACTTCTTGGCCTTAGTTGGGTCCAACAATGCCAGTTCCTTCAGGAGATTATCTGAGGCCCCCTGAGCCTGCCTCCTGCCTATCCACTTTCGTACCCATACACTTCTTTTTCTTGGCTGTTTTCTCATAACAGAATCACGAATTCTAGCTTGGAGCACCCTTGCACAAAGGACAACAGCGGCTCGCAGCACATGCTCCTGCGATGCCATGACGCCTGGGACTGCTCGAAAACGCTAGCGAATTCATAATTTTTACCAGCATCGTGTAAACGGCTTACCGCTTGCGTCTTTATCAGCTTGAAATTCGCTCTGGGAGAGCGATAAGTTGGCGACAAAAGAAGCTAGCGTCTAGCGTCAAAAGCAGCGCCGTGTAAACCGGCCTTAACCCACCATCAGAGCTGGGCACTAAAATAAATACATTGAATGTACTTAAATACTAAATACTAAATACATGGGAGAAATGTATTTAAATACTAAATACTAAATACATTTTACGAATGTATTTGAATACTAAATACTAAATACATCAATTGTATTTAAATACATTTGTAAATACATTTTGAATATACACAAATTTTAACATGTCCGAAAAAATGGATTTCCTAGGATTTCCTTAGATTTTGGGTTTCCTTAGAAATTTCCTTCTCAGGCCTAAATTTCCTAAAAATCAGGGCATTTCCTTCCAAGTGGAAACACTGGTTCACTGTAACATCAGGATTGCCAGATAGTTGGGCGAGTTTATGGCCAAATTAACTGATAAAAAAGTATTTACATTTTTATATTACGAGTATTTAAATACAATGTATTTAAATACTTATAAAACTATTTAAATATTGTATTTAAATACATGACAACCAATGTATTTATAAATACATTTCTAAATACACAAATGTATCTAAGTACTATTTAAATACTAATGTATTTAAATGCTGCCCAGCTCTGCCCACTATACACGTTCATCCCATTTGCTTCGTTATCTGAGTTTATAACATTATCTGACAGCAAAAAGTCAGCATTATTAGTATACTGACTTTGTTTATATACGTAACAGCTGATTCTATTGGTTGGCAAGTGTATCCTGCCTTTTCTTCTTCGTGTTATGGGTTTTTAATTTTCGTTCCTTGTGCCAAGAAGGATGTGAGGAGGAGGTACTAAGTGGAGAAGAAGGATAGAGAGGAAAGAGGGGAGGGGAAAAAAAAGAAAAAAAAAAGGGAAAGATAAGGAGAGGGAGGGACAGTATGAAGGAGAAGGGTATGAAGGGAAGGAAAGGAGGGGAGGAAGAGAGGATATAAGAGGAGGAGAGAAGAATAATAGGTATGAAGGGAAAGATATAAGGAAGAGGAGGAAGAGAGGATACAAGATGAGGAAAGGAGAAAAATAGGTATGAAGGGAAGGATATAAGGAAGAGGAGGAGAGTAGGATATAAGGCAGAGAAGGAAGAAAGGATAAAAGAGGAGAGAAGAAGGATAGGTATGAAGGGAAGGATATAAGGAAGAGGAAGAGAGAAGAATAGGTATGAAGGGAAGGATATAAGGGAGAGGAGGAGAAGAAAAGAAGGATAGGTATGAAGAGAAGGATAGGTATAAGGGAAGGCTATAAGGAAGAGGAGGAAAAGGATATAAGAAAGAGGGGAGAAGGATATGTATAACATAAGAACATAAGAAAATAAGGAAGCTACAAGAGGCCGCGAGGCCTACACGTGGTAGTTCCTGTCACCTACACTACCTACATCCACCTTTCATCCCCATCCATGAACCTATCCGCCCCTCTTTAAGCTCCCTAATGACTGCACTAACTACCTGTCTACTGAGTCCATTCCATTCATTCACCACCCTATTTGTGAACCAGTTTTTCCCTATTTCCTTTCTAAATCTACGCTTTTCCAGCTGAATCCACTACTTCTTGTTCTACCCTGGTTAAAAGCCATAAGAACCTTTCCTACCTCTCCTTTATTAAATCTCTATGCACTTAAAAACTTCTATCAGATCGCCCCTAACTCTGCGTCTCTCGAGTGAGTGTAACTTCAATAACTTCAATCTCTTCTCATAACTAAAGTTACGCATCCCTTGTATCATTTTGGTCATCCTTCTCTGCACTATTTCTAATAAAGCTATATCCATCCTGTAATATGGAGACCAAAACTGAACCGCATAGTCCTAGGTGAGGCCTGACTAGAGCCAGATAAAGCTTTAGAATAACTTCCGCACTTCTACTTTTAACACTTCTGGTAATGAATCCTAACACTCTATTAGCTCTATTTTCTAGCCTCAATACATTGTTTTCCTAGATCGGAAGTCTGGGCTCACCCTCACTCTAAGATCTTTTTCACCTTCTGATCTTTTCAGCGATATATTGCGTATGGTGTATCTATTAACAGGTTTTTTCTGCCAACATTCATAACGCTGCACTTTTCAATATTAAATTCCATCTGCCATCTGACTGCCCACTCATTAAGTTTATCTAAGTCTCCCTGCAATATGTTTACATCAGACTGTGATCCAATAATCCTACCTACCTTAGTATCATCAGCAAACTTGCTGATATCACTGCTAATCCCACTATCCAAGTCGTTGATGTAAATCAAAATAGTAATGGACTCAAAAAAGACCCTTGTGGAACTCCACTCGTTACCTGCCCCCATGCAGATTTAGAACCATTAATTGTAACCCTTTGTTGCCTATTACTTAGCCAAGCTCTGATCCAACGAAGAACCTTTCTATCTATTCCATGAGCCTTAACCTTATTTAAGAGTCTCGTGTGGTACTTTGTCAAATGCCTTACTAAAGTCCAGATATATATTATTTATAATCCTTATCATTATCTGCCGTCTCAAAACTTTCCTATAAAAACTTAATAAATTGGTGAGACATGACCTACCCTTGGTGAATCCATGTTGTGAATCATTGATCAAACTATGTTTATCTAAGTGCTCTCTAATGTTTTTTGCAATAATAGATTCCAATAATTTACCACCACTGACGTTAGACTTACGGGTCGATAATTTGACTTTAGTCCTCTGTCTCCCTTCTTAAATATGGGAACAACATTTCCTTTCCTCCACAACAATGGCACATCGCCTACTCAACCGAGTTCCTAAAAATGTGCACTAACGACTCACTAACAACCTCCTTGCATTCCTTTAATACCCTGGGATACACTTCATCTGGTCCTGGTGATTTAAAATTCTCATTTTATCTATACTCCTCCACCATTTCCCTAGTTATCACAATATCTTTGAGTTTCTCCTCATCGCTTCCTTTGAAAAACTTTTTCCCCTTTCGGGTTATTTTCTGTGTTCCCCCTCAAAAAAAAACTTAAGAAAATCATTTAGACTTTTAAAATATCCTCATCCTTTTTTAAAAACCCCCCCGGGCCCCTCCCTTTAAAGGGCCCCCCACTAATTCCCTTGTCTTGGTTTTATATACCTGTAAAACCCCCTTTGGCCCTTTTTCGCCTGTCCTGTTTATTTTTATCTCAAAATTTTTTCTTAACCCTACTCGAGTTTAATTTCTTCACTGTCCCGCCACCAACTTTATACTGTTTTTTGCTTACCTGCCCCTGCCTGTCCTAAATTTTTAAATATATTTTTTCTTTTTATTCCAATGTTGTTTTTAAACTAGTGGTAAACCATTTTGGGTACTCTTTTTTGACCTTTTTTCCCCCTAAAAAGGAATTTTTTTTTTCTGCCCCACCCCTTTTCAATTTAAATTGTCTGCCTTTGAAACATTCCTTTTTCCCCCTTTCCCCCATCTTTAAATCACTTCCGGTGTTTTCAAATCCTGAAAATTTTGGCCTTTTTAAAGCTCCCCGCCGCACTAATTTTGGGGCCCTTTCCCTTACCCTCTATCCACCCCCCCCCCGTTTAATCTCCACCAGGTGTTTTCCTAAACCCTTTCCCAAAATTTCCCCCTTTTCCCAAACTGTCACCGCCCGGGCCCTTTAAACGGCT
Organism: Chionoecetes opilio; assembly: GCA_016584305.1. Lineage (NCBI taxonomy): Eukaryota > Metazoa > Arthropoda > Malacostraca > Decapoda > Majidae > Chionoecetes > Chionoecetes opilio. The sequence continues at coordinate 11,543 of JACEEZ010015074.1, forward strand.
TTAAACCCTTGGGAACCTTTCTTCCCCCCCCATTCCCCCCCCCTTTTTTAAATTTCCCCTCCAAGTATTTTTTTTAATCCGGGAAATTTTGGGCCCTTTTCTAAAATTTTAAGGTATTCTTTGTTTTTCCCCACAAATTTTCCAATTTTCCCTTTTTTTAAGAAAAAAATCTGATTTCAAAATGATCACTATTATCTAACGCCCCACCAACCTGCACATCTGAAACTAAATTTTCCTTTTGTCAGAAAATAATTCTAGAATTTTTATCTCCTCTAGTAGGCTCCTTGTTTTGCTTAAACTTGGGAAATTTTAACCCTGGATTATTTTTAACAATTCTTGCGTCGCTTCCCTATAATTAAATCCCAGCCCCTAAAATTCCTAAGTTTTAAAAGTTTCCCACCCCGCATAGTCGTTTATATCCCAACCTTGTTTATTTCTTGCCATATAGGGCTAAATCCCCCTTTACTAAGTTTGGAGGCCTAAAACACTACCCCCAAAAAAAACCATTTTCTCATTCCCCTCCGTACCTCTACCCATATGGGACCCCAATTTGCTGCCCATCTTTTTTTTAAAAACATTTTTAAAACCAACCTGCAATGTATCTCTTGCTAAAACGCAACTCCTTTCCAAACCCCGTCTGCCTACTCTGTCCCTTTTGAAATACCTTTTTACCCACTATCTTTCCCTTTCCCGGGTCAAATCCTTTTTCCCACATATCCCAAACCTGTTTCGTAAAAGCTATTATATCCAAAATTTCCCCTTTAAATATTTATTTCCCCTCAGGGAAACTTCTTGTTTAAAATAAATCCTACAGTTTGTATAGTAACCCTTTAGCAACTCCCCTTTTTTTTTTTTTCCATTTTTCCCCTTTTTCTTTTAAATAAATCCCTCCTCTCTCCTCTTTTTTACGAATCACTTTAGTTCCCTTCCTTCTGAAACTCCTCCTAGTGTCGCAAGTTTTCCCCTTTCCCCGACCCCCTTTTCTACTCCCCGGTTTCTCTTCTTAAAAAGCCGCCCCTGCATCTACCTTCCCCCTTTAAAAGATTCAGAACCCAAACTGAACTCCTTTCCTCGAAAAGTGCCCCCCGGCCCTGCGGGAGAGGGGGTTATCCCCCAAAAAAAAGTCCCGCTGTCCCACAAAGGGCCCCAAACCCTTGGCTTTGCAATGAAGGGCCACCGGGGAATTTAAAACCAAAAAAGCTCTGGAGTAACCCCCAAGTCGTCAAAATAGCGGCTTGGGAAAGGGCACCAAAAAACCACGGGAAAACCCCCCCCTGTCCCTAAATTTGGGCCCACAGCTTTCTTGAACCGCCCTTTGCAATTTCCTCACTTCTTTTTCACCAACATTTGTTTTCCCCCGCACTCAGGCAGACGATGGGCTTTTTTTTCCCTTGGGCCGCCATGCCTCAACATCCTTTCCCCTAACATAACCCCATCCCCTTCCCCGGGGGAGCTCACCGACTTCATGCGCATTTCCCCTCCCTGGGCACCGAACCTGCTGTCGAGATGCCTAACCTTTCTGTCACCAACAACCAAGATTTTACCTTTTGGGGGAATGATGTATCGTCTACCGTCCTTACCTCCCCTATCTTTCCCCTTGCAGCCCCGGAGTACCCTGAAATGAGTTCTGCCACAAATATTTCATTGTTTTACCTTTATCTTTCCTTTGGGGCCCCGGGCCCCCACCATGATAACTACCTTCCATTTTACCAATCCCTGGTGACTTTTTGAGCCCCTTTGTAGTCGCCCGAAACCGTTTTCGCTCTGGTAACCCCCCAGGTCCTCCCTCGCATTTGCCTCTCCCCTTTCCCCCTTTGGAAAACCCCCTTTCCCCCTCCACCCGTAAGAGATCCCCTATCTCTATTTCCTGCTTTTTTCACCCGCTTTTCAAATCGTTTTACTTCACTTTACAAAGCACCTTTTCAATTTTTCGATCGCCTCCCCGAATAGACTTTTAAACACAAATCCACACACTTCACCACACTCCCCCTCGACCTTTCTTTCCCCCCGCTAAACCCCACTCGTTTTTTTACCTCGGCCCTTTTTCACTACCACTCTCCACCAAAAACAGAAGCCCCAGTGCCCCTTTTTCTCCCCCCCTCCCAAACCAAAAACTCGACCCCCTAATCCCTCTGAACTGGGGCATCTTGACCCAGGGCCCGACCTGCCCAAACACACACACCGGAGCTGTTGGAACAAAGTCTTGTCTCCACCAGGGCAAAACCCCCCTCAAAGGAAAAAAGGATTTTAAAAAAAGAGGAGAAAAGGATAGGTATGAAGGGAAAGGGTATAAGGAAAGGAAGGAAAGAAGGATAGTTTTGAAGGGAAGGGTATAAATTTCAGAGAAGGAAAGAAAGGGTAAAATGGAGATATGGAAAAAGCCCTTTAGGAAGGCAAAAGAGGGGGCAGAAAAGAAAAAATGGAAGGGTGACGGGAATAAAAAAAATGAGAGAAAAAAAGTTGAAAAGACACGTACTTTCTTTATACTTTACTTATTTTTTTCCCTTTAAATTTTTTAAAGCTGGGGGTTTTTTGACATTGTTACAGTATAGTGAATTAAAATGATATTTCTAGCCGCAAAACCGCCCCCCGGGCGGACCCTTTTTTCTACTCCGGGGGAGGGCTTTTTTGGTGGGGGCCCTTTTGGGCCCCCCACCTTTTTGGGGGGGGCCTTCGGCCCACCAAAAAGAAATCTCCAGATGGCCCTTCTAACTTTCCTAAATTTTGGGTGTAAAAATGGGATGTATTAACGCCAACCCTTTTACATCAAAACCCCCAAACCCCTTCACATCAACCCCAACCCATTCCCACATCAACCCCAACCCCCTTCACTCCCCCCATTACCCACACCCCCCCCCATTCACTCACCCCTTAAACCCCTCACTCCCCACCTATTCCCCCACCCAAAACCCCAACCCATCACCCCCCACCCATTCACTCACCCATCACCCCCCACACCCATTACCCATCACCCCACCCATTCACTCAACCATTACCATCACCCTACATCAAGGTCTCCTCAATTCCGCACACCCACTTTTTTTCCCACAATTCTCGCTAATAGGCTGCTAAAAAAAAAAAAAAAAAAAAAGAAGTGATCGGATCATCTCATAGGTGGGCTTAAAACCTTTCCCCTGGTCAACCTGGTTCCAAACTGTGCCATATGATGGGATTCCGCCACGGGGGGCGGACCTATACCACACACACCACAGAAACACACTTTCGCTTATATATTATTTATAATAGAATGGATGATCTCTCTCTCTCTCTCTTCTCTCTCTCTCCCCTCTCTCCCCTCCTCTCTCTCTCTCTCTCTCTCTCTTCTCTCCTCTCTCTCTTCTCTCTCTCTCTCTCTCCCCTCCCCTCTCTCTCTCTCTCTCTCTCTCTCCTCCCCCCAGCCAAACACCAACGTAACAATGTATCGTGCTGAAGTGACGTCATTTTCTGTCTTTGGTCTTTCTCGTACTTAACAAAAGGAAGGATAAACACAAAGAAAACAGTTTAGCGTACGAAATGACCTTCAAAAACACACACAACACACCACACACACACACACACACACACACAACCACACACACACACACACCACACAAAAATTTTTCAATTTACCTTGTACAAACATATGGTAATAGGAATAATCAAGTGTTAAAAAAAAAATGATTAGCAGCTGCCCAAGGGCGTAGTCCAGAGGGGGGGCCAATGGGGCCATTGCCCCCCCCAATTCAACACATCTACTGTAGGAGTGTATGGTTTATAATTTCATCAATTTTACTATATTTAATATCATGCAAAGAACCAATTAAATGACCCCCCATAGGGCTCAATATGCCCCCAATTAAATCATATCTTCAAAAAATGCTCTGGGGGGCTTTACAGCGCCTCCCAGACCCCCAGCTGATAAGGCTCGCTTCGCTCGCCACACCCCCTCAACCATATTGGGAGGTTTGGCCCCCCCCCAATTATTTTTCCTGGCTACGCCTTGCAGCTGCCCGTCAAGTTTTGTCATTATCTTTTGTCGTCATTGTTATCATTGTTGTTTGTTGTTATAGTGGTGGTGCTGCTATTAGTATACTACTATACTACTATGGTACTTCCTCTTTTATATTTGCGTCCTCATTTCTTCTTTTCTCTTTTTCATATCATTTTTACCATGTACATATCATTATTATTTTCATTATTATGATTATCTTATCATTATTTTAGCATATTATTTAATACTATTATTTCACCATTTGTTTCTTGTAATGGGAACTATGCGTATCTCAATATACATCAGTATAATACATGTATAGTGTATACCTATACAATAGTAGGGCTTAAGTAACATCGAAAACAACATGTACTGTGGTGTTTGGTTTAGTTTCCCACACAATGGTGCTATTCCTTTGTTTGACTTTGTGTGTGTGGTGTTGTCTTTTCTTACAAGAAAACTTTAATGATAGAGGAGAAAGAAGGAAAAGAAAAGAAAGTATGCCTTTCAGGTAGATGGATAAAACATAACTAAGGAA
>JACEEZ010015075.1:0-32981 GCA_016584305.1 Chionoecetes opilio
TTTTGTTTTTCTTCCCCCGCCCCGTCTTTTTTATTTTTCGGGGCCCCCCGGGGAAAAAAAAGAGTATAAAATTTGTAAAGCGTTTTTCTAGCAGCTACAGCCTAAAAACATAAAAACGCTGAAAGGAAATTTTATACATCATGATTAAAAACTACTGGTTTATTTTCGTGGCACAACACGCAGTAGTGAGGCTACATTCCCTTTTAAAATTGGGGGCGGGCGACATTTTGCAGGTGGCGCTATGTTTACTAGGTAGAGTACTGTACTTAGCCCCTATTTTTTTAAACGAGGCATAATTTTATTTGCAATGGACCTGTATTTTAAGTGCGTTTATGTCTAAGGTGGTCTACATGTATATATTGCATTTTTTATTACTATAGAGGAGGTCTACAGTGTAATACTATAGTGCATGTTTAGTACTATAGAGGAATTCTACAGTTATAATAGTGCTGTTTATTCAAAGAGGGGGTCTACATGTATACTATAGTGCATGTTTATGTACTATAGAGGAGGTCTACAGTGTATACATAGTGCATGTTTTGTCCTACTACCGAAAGCCGCCCCCGGCAAACTTTTTGGCTAGCTCCTGGGGAGGGCTATTGGTGGGCCTTGGGCCCACCACCTGTGTTTGGGGGGCCCAAGGCCCCCCAAACACGACCTCCAATAGCCCCTTCTAACTTTCCGAATCATGGATGTGTGTAATGCCCATTATTGGGGAGATGATAGATGAAATTATTATTAAAAATTTCCCGACTATGTCTTGTCAGTAGGAAATTTTTTTTCTCTATTCTCACGGGTTACTCATCGCCCTGCTTCATTCCACCATTTTGTTTATCTTCTACCCTTCTTCCGCCATTTTCTTTTTTCCCTTTTTTCACCCCCCTCTCTCTCCCTCACATCCCCGTACGAGTCCAAATTCGTGGGAAAATTATTCTGCATCAGTGATAAAAATGGTCAGTTCTTTTTATCTTTTGCCAGCCATTGGCAGCCCAAAAGGAAACTCTCCCGAGTCTTAACGTCCTTCAAAATAATCCCTATCGTTATCGGGTTATGGTCAATATGGGCGTTTAAAAGGATCCCCGAAAAAATTTAAAGCCCCCCAAAAAATAAAACAACCCTTCATCCCACTTCACTCTGAAATAGGTGTTGGGATTGTCGACATTACATAAAAAAACCATCCTTCTTGAATTTTGGGTTTAAAAAATATTAATTCTTCTACATAAAAGAAACTGGTTGGTATTGGGACGTTTTTTTCTGGATACCGAGTTTTCATTACTTAAAATATTATTTCGGGATTAAAAAAACTTTTCATTTGTGGTCACGGCGACACCTTCAAACTTTTCCCTTTTGGGTGCGGGCGGACCAAAACCCCAGACGGCAGTCTCCCCCATCTCTCGCTCAGGTAAGTCCTGACCGTGCTCCTGTCCCCCCCCCCCCTTTCCTTTTACATTATTGTTTCTATATTTTCAAATAGGGGTATCTTTTTTTTAGTGTACCGTTAACGTACAGGAGGGCACCCATCCTTATAAGTTTTTTTAACAGGATCTCCATCCTTTCCTTCTCGGGAGAGGCTTCAGGGGGAGGCGTCTCACCCCCTTCCTCTAAAGAACATTGTCATTGTGAAACACACACCCAAAACCCCTTTTCCACTTCCTTCCTATATATTTTTCAGGTTACCTAATGCTCAGTCGAGGGGTATATATTTAATTCTAAAAATGATTCTGGAAGGAAAAATTATGCTCTTTTGTAGCTTGCCCGTTCCAGATTGAGTTTATGTTTTCTACGTCTCAAACACAAAAATGTTTCATGGCGAATAATAGAGGTTGTTTCAAATATAGTTTTTGTGTTATTAAAAAAACCCAGGTGATTTTCTGTTTAGAAATAATTCCCCACCTTCCAAAAGAGTTCCCCCTTAAACTCGGTATAATTCCCTACCAATCACGACTACCAAATAAATCTAATATTAATTTAATAAAACTCCCCAGGGAGAAATCAAAGCAAAATACCCCCGGGGGGCGGTGGCAGAAAATCTCCTTTCCCCCCTTAGTATCCCCTTGTTCAGTACCTCCGTATGAGAAGGGGTCACCTACAACAATAGTGAAGTCAAAACTATTTAAACCTTTCCCCTTCAAGTTGAAATTTTTTATCAAATCATCCCCAAATATATCATTAAAGTAACGTTCGGTTAAAATACCCAGAACCATTTTACCCAAATTTTTCCGCATAAACACTGGTGCAGGGTGGGATATTTTTCCCAAAAAATACAGAAAACAGAACGCACCGGGGGAAAATAAATAACAAGATAGTCAAATTTCTAAATTTTTATATAAAATCGATTTTATAGTAGGTTTTATAAGACTCTCCCCTAAAAACCAAACACCAAAATACATACATTAACCATGACCATGTGAGCGTGAGGGGTAAAAAAAGGCCGTAGCCGCCGCATCAGCCGTAAACTCCGCCCCTGACGCCAGCCCCCGCCACCCCTACCGACGCCGGCATACCGCCTCTCAGCTGCCGCGCCCTTAAGACCGCCGCGCCCTTAACTCCCCGCGCGCCTCGATGCAGGCTCGCCTCAGCTAAACCACGTTCAACGCCCCCCCGGCCCGCTCGCCCCATGGGGCAGCGCTTCACCCCCGTACAGCCGTTCCCCCCACTCAGCGCCCCTCTAGCTGCAACCACCACCTGGAAGAGGGGACGTAACCCCTCGTCGGGGGGGAATCCGGGTTTTTCCCTCGGTCTACCCGTCACCGACATGACTGCGCTGACAACACGCGCCAAAAACCCGTAATAATTGCCGTGGGGGGATAAAAGGGCTCTGAACTGCCTTTTCCCGCCCCCCGGTCCTGCAAACCACAGAGCACACGTAGCCCAACAGCTACGGAGACGGAGGTTGCGCGCACCGGCTCAAAAGGGCACACCTTCTTCCCAGAACCCTAAAAGAGTTCCGAAACGTTGTGAAAGCTAAAGGCCTCCAAAAGTCCGGGCGTCACAGACCCATGATGTCCCTCAACAACAAAAGGAAAAAATTCGGTATCCATAGTGTTAAATTAGAAAACGAGGAAAAATTATTTTAACATGAACATTGAAAATTTTTTTTTAGAACGTTGAAATTTTTATTTTATGAACTTGAAAGTTTTTAAAACCTACTCTGGGTTAAATAGTTTCGTCACCCGTTTTTCCTTTTGGAAATCAAATAGAAAAGTGGTAAAAGTAAAAAATTTACAAAAAAATTTAAAAATAATTGCGGTCATATGTTCGTAATATATCCAGGGAAAGGTTTTATTGGGATACCATCTCAGATGAATTTCATTAACAGACTCATCCCGTTCGGGGAGTCTTCAAGGGGATTTTATTTTAAGTTACAAAACAACACGACCAGGTATATTCAGTGAAATTAAGCGAAAGGGGGGAAAAAGGGGGGGGGGGGGGGGGGGGGGGGTTGGGGGTTTCCATGTTAAACCCGGGTTTATTCAAGGGGAAATGTTAGTGGGAATATTTTAACAATTTTCTAGTTCTCATTACGAATCGGGGGCGGAAAATTTAGGGAGGGGCCCTTTCATTTAAGATAACGGGGGTTGGGGATACTTTTCACCAAAAGCGGACAGCTTTTCGGGTCACTTCAACCCGGTTTTTCATTACGGGTATTTTCCTTTTTTGGATTTTCTGAACAAACACTAAAAGCAGCCCCCCCCTTTTTTAAAAAGAAAATTTCCCTTTAAATTATTTTCGTCCCCCACACCCCCCCCCTTTTAAAAACGGGAAAATTCCTAATAATTTTCCCATAAAAATTTTAATTTTTCCCAAAATCCCTGAGCCATTTTCGGAATGATTATAGAATTTTTTTAAAACCCGGTTTTTTTTCCCTTGTTTTAGTAAGGGTAATTTTTTTTCTTTTTTTTATGTCTCACGGGTATCTCGCCCGCTACATTCCACCATTTTGTTTTCTTTTATCCTTTTTCCCCCATTTTCTTTTTTCCTTCTTTCAAAACCCTCTCTCTCCCCCATGCCGTATGCGAGTCCAAATTCGTGGGGTAATTATTCTGCGTCATGATAATTATGTCTTCTTTTTTCTTTGCCCCCATTGGTCAACCAAGGAACTCTCCCGAGTCCCTTTAAAGTCCTTCAAAAAAAATCCCCCATCGTTATCGGTTTATGGGCCAAATCGGTTTATAGTAAGGGTCCCCGAAAATTTAAAACCCCAAAAAATCTAAGCAAGTCTTCAATCCACTTCACTCTAAAAAGGGGGGTTCGGGTTGTCACATTAATAAAACCCCCTTCTTGAATATTTGGTTAAAAAAATTAAATTCCCTTTTACATAAAGTAACTGGTTTTTTATTAGGGACTCTTTTCTGAGATCGCGGTTTCTTTCTTAAATGTTTTTCGGGATTATAAACTTTTCATTTGTGGGCAGGCGACACCCTTCAAAAGATTTTTCCCCTTTTGGGGCGGCGGGCCTAACGCCGACGGGCAGTTTCCCTCCATCCTTTCCCAGGTAAGTCGCTGACCAGTCTCCTGTCCCCCCCCCCCCCCCCCCCTTTTCCTTGTTTCATTATTTTTCTATATTTTTAAATATGGGTTTTATGTTAGTGTACTTTAAATACAGGGGTGCCCCATCCTTATAATATTATTAAAAGGATCCCATCCATCTCTCCTCAGGGAGAGGCTTCGCGGAGGGGTCCCGCCTTCCCTCAAAACACATGGGCATTGTGTATCACCATCCAACTCCTTATTTCCACTTCTCTTTCCTATATAATATTTTCAAGGGAACCTATATGCTCAGTCGTTTGGGGATATAATGGTAATTTTTAAGAAAGATTCTGGGGAAGGGGAAAATTTTGTCTATTGTAGCTTTCCCTTCCAGATTAAGTTTTATTATGGTCTACGATCTCAAACACAATAAAGTTTCATGGCAATAAAAGAGGTTTTTCAAATATGTTCTTGTGTTATTTTAAAAACCAGGTATTTTTCTGTATTAGGAAATAAATTCCCACACTTCCCAAAAAAGTTCCGCCTTTCTCGTATAATTTCCGTACCAATCACGACTACCAAATCATCAAATTTAATATTAATCAAACGTGCCCAGGGGAAATCATAGCGAAAAATACTTCGCCGGGGCTGGTGCAGAAATCCCTTTCCCCTAAGTATACCCCCTTTTTCAGTACTCTCCGTAGTGAGAAGTGGTCACACTACAATGTAGGGGAATAAAGACAAATTTTAAATCCTTCCTTTAAAGGGGAAAATTTTTTATCAAATCATCCCAAAATAATATATTCCGTAACTTTGACGAGTTATAATACCCCAACCGGGGACCCCAAAAATTTTCCAGCATGACTGGGAATGTATGTATTCCCCCCCCCCATTCATCACCCTTTCCCCATCACCCCCACCCCACCCCCATTACCATCACCAACACCCATTCACTACCCATTCCCCATCACCCCCACCTTTTCCCTCACCCAACCCCCCCCCATTCACTCACCCCATTCCCATCACCCACCCATTCCTCACCCATTCCCCCATCCCCCCCTACATCGGGTTTCCCAATTCTCGCAACCCCTTTTTTTTCACAATTCTCGCTAATGGGTCTAAAAAAAAAATCTCGCTAATAGGCTCCCTAAAAAAAAAAAGAAAAAAAAGTGATCGAATCATCCTATAAGGGGGCTTAAAACCTTCCCTGCTCGACCCGGGTTCCAAAAATGTGCCATATGATGGGATTGCCCCACGGGGGGCGGAACCTGGAGCAGACCCCCACACACACAACCACACACATTTTCGCTTATTTAAAAGATAGAGGAGGTTACAGTGTAACATAGTGCATGTTATGTATATAGAGGGGGGTCTACGTGATAAATAGTTTTTTATTACTATAGAGGAGGTTATAGTGTATACTATATGCTTTTATGTATATGTGCATGTTTATGTATATAGATAGGTTACCGAAACATTTTTATTCCTCCATTTTCCTACGACTTAAATCTTTTCAAAAGAAGGTAACAAGACCCTCCCGAAAAAATTGCTCACCCCTCTTTTTTATTTTTTCTCTTACGTCTTTTTTTGGGACTGGCAACAAGCGGGCTTTGTGTTACCCATTTTTTTTGTGCCCTTGGCCGTTCCTTTTATGTAATAAAAAAAAAAAAATAAAAAAAAAAAAAAATGTTTAAAACTGTACTACCCTGAGATGGCGTCATTATTTATCAGAGTCTGGCCCAGCATCGATTTTAATTTTGAGTTTTTTAATATTTCTTTTTTTTTAATATTGAGTTTTTTTTAATATTGATTTTTTTTAATTTTGGAGTTTTTTTAAATATTGATTTTTTTTTAATATTGAGTTTTTTTAATATTGAGTTTTTTTAATACGTATTGAGTTTTTAATATTGAGTTATTTTAATATTGAGTTTTTTATTATTGATTTTTTTTTAATATTGGTTTTTTAATATTGAGTTTTATTAATTTGAGTTTTTTTAATTTGATTTTTTTTTTTAATTTTGAGTTTTTTTAATTTTGATTTTTTAATATTGTTTTTTAATTTTGAGTTTTTTAATTTTGGGGGTTTTTTTAATATGAGTTTTTAATGATTTTTTTTAATAATATTTTTTTTATTGAGTTTTTTCAATATTGAGTTTTTTAATTTGGGTTTTTAATATGATTTTTTTTTTATATTGATTTTTTTTTAATATTGATTTTTTTTTTAATTTTAATTTTTTTAATATTGTTTTTTTTAAATTGAGGTTTTTTTAATTTTGCGGTTTTTTTAAATGATTTTTTTTAAATTTTGAACATTTTTATATTGGTTTGTCAGTTCGTACACAATTTGTTTCGACCCCAGTAATTCGTACACCAAAAGTTGTTTCGCAATCTATATAAACAATAGTGTTTCGTACACTCAGCTAAAGGTTGAACTTGTTACAAAGATACAAAAACACTCCAGATATGTAGAAAAAACTAAAAAATCAGTGTCAAACAACAAACAAAACCTGAGTACGAAAGACTTGTGTACGAAAATCCCTGAAACCCCTGTGAGAATGGGGTGCAAGGACGGGTGAAAATGGTGCCCCTGCCGGGGCCAATCCCCCTTAAGGGAGTGCAAGAGTAATATAGGTAATATATGGCGGGGGCAACATTAGTGCAGGGGGTAATTTTAAAGTGTTATCCCCCGGTAAGGGTAATTATAGGTAACAGGGGTGGCGACATTAGTGCAGGTGGCGACAAAAGTGTTATCTACGGTCAGGTAAGTGTAGGAAAACAATGGGGGCTGGCACATTAGTGCAGGTGGCGAGTAAATTGTTATCCGGTAAAAAGTGTGGGGAACTATGGCGGCGGGCGACATTAATGCAGTGGCGATAAAGTTTTATCTATGGTAAGAGAAAGTAAAAAGTATGCCCTTTTTATTGATTTAACCCTTTAAAAAAAGTTTTTCTTTTTAATAGTTTTTTTAATTGAGTATTTGAGTCCTATAAATTTTAAATGGCTATATGGATCAGTGTAATTTTCTACCCTTATTATGTATACTCAAGTACAGAAGAAACAGTAAACAGTTTTTGGCCATACTAAAATAGGAGGTAGAGGTAGAGCTCTCCCCCAATCAGCGAAGAGGGCTCGAGCCCGCCAGCCAATAGCGTGCAGGGAAAAAGAGGCCACAAGAAAAAGAAGAAGAAGCCAGCCAATCAGCGGCGGACCCAAGAGGCCCCAAGAAAATTTGAAGGGGTTCTGGGGAGAAAAAAAATAAAATTGTGATTTATGTGGGGCGGAAAAGGGGGACTTAAAATTTTTTGTTATGGTGCCCACCTACAGTAAAGAAAAAAGAAAAAGTGTGAGGCTACAAAACCTTACTTAAGGAGGAAGAGAATATGGGGAGTATTTTTTCGGAGGGGTAATGTGGGAAGAAGCAAAAAAGAACAATCAACAGTTTTTTGGATGACCCGAGAAAATAAGAAAAAAGAAAAAAAAAGAAACTAATAAGATGAATAAGAGAAGAAAACAAAATTTAAAAACCCAGACAGCAAGAAGAAAAACCCTCAGGGAGTGCCGTTAAAAAGGCCTGTCCCCACCAACAACTAACGAAATGAGAAGAGGAAGGCAGGGGACCACAACAAACGGCCTGGCAAGTGATTGCAGCCTTTTTTAGGTGACAAATGACAAATGGTCACCCTAGAGCAGCCTTGGTGCCGCGGTGGGAGTGTGTTTGGGAAGGTGGGGGGTGTGGGGGGGGGAGGGGGTAGGAAGGGTAGAGGGGAAAAACCGCTGGCGTGTGTGAGGAAGGGAAGGGGTTTCAACCCCCTGTGTCCCTTGGGTGTGGGAAAGACTACGTATACTGTATAAGTAGTCTTTGGTGTGGGTAAATAGCGTGTTAGGTTTTTTTGTTTCTTGATTTATTTGGAAGGTTTTTTATTTATTTAAGCCGCTATTTTCCCTGTTTGGGTGCGGGAAAGTACTTGGTTTACCCTGGGCGTACCACTTGCCCCCAATAAATCAAACCCAACCTCCGCCTCATCAAATCTAAATAACCTCTTTGCGGGGGGTTCGCCCCCCCGAGCCCCCCATTAATCTAACTTAACCCCCAACACCCCCCTAGACCCCCCCCCTCGGTAAGCTAGCAAAATTTTTTTTACCAAAATCTTAGGGGGGGGGGGGGGGGGTTCTCGACACTCCGGTCATCATTTTGTTTGGGGAGGGGTCGTCAGGTTCAACGTCTCTGGACTAGAAGAAATCCAATCCAATCCCTTGACTAAAGGGAATTTTACAACACCCCGAACCACAAACTATGTGGGGTTTCGAGCATATTACATTAATTTAAAAACAATAAAGGGATGTAGGAAAAATTTTTTATGGCTTTAACAAAGGGTGAACAAGAAGTAAAAGGATTCAAGCAGGAAAACCCTAGATTTTAAAAAGGAAAAAGGGTAAATGGTTCAAAATAGGGTGGGAAAGTTGGGAAAGGACTCAGTCGCAGGGTCAAGCGGAGTCTAGGGGTCTTTAAAGGGGGGGTGGAAAAATTCATGGATGGGGGTGAAAGGTGGGTGTAGGTGTGTTTTTGTCAGAAATACCCCCGTGAGGGCTCCCCCCCTCTTGTAGTCCTTTTGTTCTTATGTTCTTATATCTCTCTGCTTTTCTGACCGAAACCCCTTTGGGGGGTGCAGTCAGTTTGTACACATTTTTTTTAGACGCAATAATTTTACACCAAAAAATTTTTTGTAGTCTATATGAAAGCATATTTTTTCGTATCTCAGCTCAGAGTTGAACTTAATTACTAGATTACGATTCGACGCCAGGTAGTACGAAAAAACCAAAAAACCCGTGTACGAAACAACTAAAAAAAACCTGGGTACGAAAAAAAATTGGTAGGAAAACTCCCCGTCACCCCTTCAGGTGGGTCAAGCTTGAGTGTTGTTTTTATTGTATTTATTTTAAAATTTTTTATTAGAACAGGAACTACCCCATGTAATCTCGCGGCCTCTTGTAGCTTCCTTCTTTTCTTTTCTTATGTTCTTATGTCAAAGCAGTGATTGTGAGCCGCGTATATTTTGGTCTCTCGGACCAATAGTGTTTTGACGATAACTTATTCAATATAGATTTTGATGTGCTGGTATTATGTGTTTATTGATAGGTTTTTTATATTATCATGACAGTATTTTGGTACTTTCAACCAGTCATTGAGTGCGAGGTTAAAAGTACTCTTTTTCCTAAATGGTTTGATGTGTTAAGAATGATTGTCACAATCCAAATCGTCGGAAATGCATCATTTTGCAGTTATCCCGGCTTTCGGTTAGGCTTCTCAACCAACGTCCAGGTTAGGTTATAGTCGGCCCAGCTTGTCGTGGTCCCGTGGGTGGAGCGGTCCAGGTCCGCGGTGTGGCCATATCACCCCACTACCCCCGCCAGGTCACCCACGGCCTTCTATATACAAGGCCTGAGCGATGGGCCGTGACGTCATCAGCCTCAGTCATCTCCCGCGCTCCGTCCTCTCCCTCGCTCTGTTGGCTACGTATATTATACAGTAATTTATAAATGCTATTTATAAATGTTATCTTCGTAAATGTTTGTTCTATAATATTATCAAATAAAAAACAGTAAAACACGCTAAAGAAATGCCATTACGAGACTGAAGAAATATGCATGAACCTATTATTCACTTCAACTCTTCGCCATTTAAAACTTTGCGAGTCAACATTTACCATGAGACATATCAATAGAAACGCAATTTTATTAGCTTTCCATTGATATATTTCGTTGTCTGATAAATGAATTACAACCATGCATAAATTACCGTTAACTAAATAAATAAAATCATCAGTCGGGTAATTTTCCCGATTGATGATTTTATTTATTTAGTTAACGCTAATTTATGCATGGTGCTAACTCATTTATCAGAAAACTAATTATATAAGTGAATAAATAACATCATCAACCGGGGAAATTACATACATTACCGTAAACTAAATAAATAACATCATCAATTGGGTAATTTTCCCGATTGAATTATGTTATTTATTCACTTATGTATTTCGTTTTCTGGTAAAGAGTTAGCACCATGCATAAATTAGCGTTAACTAAATAAATAACATCATCAATCGGGAAAATTACCCGATTGATGATTTTAGGTTGATTGATTGATTGAAGGTGGCGTGGGGCGTCGGCTGCATTACTCATTCATTAATTAAGTTAGGTAATATTTATATATATATATATATATATATATATATATATATATATATATATATATATATAATATACTATATAGATTGATAGATAGATAGATTTATATAGATATTTATATATACAGTCAAACCTCGGGTTTGGAACGTCTCCCTTTTCGAACAATTCGGTTCACGAACAGAATTTCAAACTCATAATTGCACCGGTTGCCGTACGATAACTCGGTTGCCGAACAAGCTACTCGGCAACTGTGCGCGTCACTGGCGTCAGTCACGCCGCGGCCGTCACTTAGTAGACAACCGCTATGAACTGCTCTTTGATTTTGACAATTTTTCTTGTGTTGTGCATTATTTCGGTATTATTTTACACTTGGACCGAAACTCCCTACCGTAGAGAACAGTACAGTCGCCAGGACAACTTTTTTTCGATTTACAGACGTGTGGTGGCGTTTATACTTACATTTCTACATCCATGATTTCAGAAAGGTTAGAAGGAGCTATCTGGAGAGTCTGTGTCATTTTGTGTCTTCATCTGTGTCATAGTATGGCTATAAATGAACAAATTACAAAAATATCACCAGAGTGGCAACCAACACTAAGGTATGATCTGAGTGTCCTTCCGCCGTAGTCGTCGCCCGGAAAAAAAACGAGTAGCGAAATTTGAAACCGTCTATACTTGCAGATACAAAGCATTAAACAACACTGAAACAGAGTAGATTATAGTCATGTTATAAACTACTATGTATCATCATCAGTGGCACAGACACATTAGTAGTGATGCTATAATTCATAATATTTGTCGGCTTGGGACTTTATTGCAGCTGGCGACTAAAGTGTTATCTACGGTACACAATGGACCCATTTACTCTACTTGAGGTAAGGATTGATTTGACATCTTCAAGCCTCATATAGTTGGGCAGTGATGTTGATTTTTCTATGTGAACAGTATTTTTGATGATACAGCCAATTTAAGTACAGGAAAATGTATACGCTCTAAAACGACTGGCGCCATGTTGTGACGTCACTAGCTTAGACAACAGAGCAAAACAGCTGTAAAGCGGCCGCTACTATTATGTACTACCTACTAATACACCAACTTGCATTACCCCTACTACCGCAAGATGACCAGTAATCCTCCTTCAAGTGATGTAGTAGGTATTCACTGTGTTTGTGAATATGTAAGTTGTAGTTTATAAGGAAAAAGTGGATAGACAGAGATAAGTGGCCCGTGACACCTGACAAGTGACGACTTCTGGGATCGGCATTCCTTATAGGGAGCTTAAATGAACCTGCAATGACATGTAAAGCTAGACAGATAGACGAACTCATAGAGGAACAGGTAGAAATGTATGGCTTTCTTTCCCCACATAAGCAAAACATACACCCTTCGTCACTCTACTCACCACTACAACCTTTACTAACCATACATTTATACCTGTTCCTCTATGAGTTCGTCTATCTGTCTAGCTGTACATGTCATTGCAGGTTCATTTAAGCTCCCTATAAGGAATGCCGATCCCAGAAGTCATCATTTTGTCTGGTGTCACGGGCCACTTTGCTCTGTCTATCCACTTTTTCCTTATAAACTACAACTTACATATTCACAAACACAGTGAATACCTACTACATCACTTGAAGGAGGATTACTGGTCATCTTGCGGTAGTAGGGGTAATGCAAGTTAGTTAGGTTAGTAAAATAAAACTATAATTTGCGGTTTGCTGAGCCAAACAAGCCGATCAGCTGATCAGGCGAGATCTGAGTCTGCAGTTACTACGTCACAACCAATCACAGCGCGTTCCGCCGTGTTGTGATATTTTGGCCCCAAAAAGGCCATATATTTCATTTATGGTGCATTTCTCAGCAAAAAGAATATGAGTACAGTGATATGTAGCCTATATTGCACCCAAAGCTTTATAATACTCCGTGTTTTAGGTGTGAGTAAATGGGTCCATTGGGAGTTTGATTTCTGTTTACTTTATTGGATTCTAGGAAACATTCTCTATGGGCTTCCGTCTCAAATCATTACTTTTGGAGATAATGACATGTTGTTTATAGGGAGGAGAGAGACAAGGGTTTACGAGCGCCTCACTCTTCCTCTTGTGACCTGCATCGTCTCTTGTTCTTCCCTTACCCCGGACACTTATTTAATGCAGATTTGGCTTTAGTTAGGAGGTTAAAGCGTGGGATTAGGTTAGATTAGGTTAGTGAGCGAGTCAAAATGGAGGGGGGGGGGGGTTAGTTGTTTAATTTTCCTTTTTGTAAAAAAAGGTCTATTTTAGAGAACGAACGGATTAATCCATTTTATATTGTTTCTTATGGAAAAATGTATTTCAGTTTTAGAACAATTCGGTAGAACAACTTTTGGGAACAAATTAAGTTCGAAAACCGACGTTTGACTTTGTGTGTGTATATATATATATATAAATATATATATATATATATATATATATATATATATATAATATATATATTATAATTATATATAATATATATATATATATATATATTATATATATATTATATAATATATATATATATATTTAATGATTTGAAAGTCTCGGGTATAAGAGGTAAACTGACATGTATGTAGTATATAGAGATAAATGGGTAGAAGTTACTGTGTGTTGTATGTACCTGTAAAAGTATGTGTATATTAATCACAATGGAAAATTATTGTTAATTTTGTCAATTATTGATTTTGTTTATGAAAGTCAAATGTTTTTGGGTACGAAAAATAGTTCGAAATTACGGTACGGAAAATAATTGTAAGGCCTCTTCCATTTGTGCCCAAGTTGCATGAACCAGTTCTTTCAGTTCAGGGTTGGGTTCTGGGTTCAGGGTTGGGTTCGCGTGTCACAAATGAAACGCAAAAACCCCGTTTTTTTGTTTACAAACATACTCAGCTGGCGAGGCAATTTAAGAGAGAGAGATAACGAGAGAGAGAGAGGGAGAGAGAGAGATACCGAGAGAGAGAGAGATAACGAGAGAGAGATAACGAGAGAGAGAGAGAGAGAGAGAGAGAGAGAGAGAGAGAGAGATAACGAGAGAGAGAGAGAGATAACGAAAGATATAACTCAGCTAGCTGCTATGTGAAGGGATCATATCACGTTTAAGATCGCGGGAACGCATGGCCCCCATCAGCCAAGGTCCAGCCATGTATGCCTCTTTTATGCTGTCTGACATCCTCTCCGACTCGTGCATGCGGAAAACCCTTCACGATAAGAGAAATAGGGCCCAAGGCGACCATTGTTTGTTATGAACTGAAAACTACCCAAGCTACCCACCTCTCAATGTGAGTAGAGAAAGTTCAAGGGTTTTGCTGGTCACTACGCGCTTTGCCTCGGACCCAGGTTTTCGTGCGCAAATGGAACGCCTGAACTCTTGGGTTCCGTGAACTGGTTCCTGAAATGTCGCAAATGGAAGAGGCCTGTACTAGTACGGTACGATACAAATATTCAGGTACGGAACGGAATTACGGTACTGTATTTATCTGAGGTACGAATTACGAAAAATATTACCGTACCGTACCATACTATATGCCCTGCCTGACTGTGACCACTGTTGCAGGTGCTGAGATCACAGTCCCAGCTGGGTGTTCTGCTGCACACTAAGGCGTCTCGCGCCGGCATCCCTAAAGTTTCCTGCAGGACCGGCCACCATGTGTTCTGCCGCGAGTATTGCTGCGCTGGAGGCTGTGGCAGGAGGCAGCAGCACCATCAGTGGCCGGGAGCAGCAGCAGCAGTCTGCCTCAGCTGTGGGGAGGCACAGGAGGGATGGCAAGAATCACCTGGAGGCAGGCAGCTCAGGCCAAGAAGGAGAGAGGCAGTTTTGTTGCTCATAATGTAGTAAATCATTCAGATGCAAGAGTCTGCTTGAGAGACATTTCCTGACCCACAGTGGCGTCAAGGATTATGGATGTGTAGAGTGTGGGAAAAAATTTACTCAGAAGTCTGACCTCACCACACACGCCTTGAGACACAGTGGTGTTAAGAAATATCAATGTCAGGAGTGTGGGAAAAAATTTACTCAGAAGTCTGACCTCACCCGACACACCCTAACACACAGTGGTGTTAAAAATCATGAATGTCTGGAGTGTGGGAAAAAATTTACTCAGAAGTCTGACCTCACCACACACGCCTTGAGACACAGTGGTGTTAAGAAATATCAATGTCAGGAGTGTGGGAAAAGATTTACTCGGCAGTCTACCCTCACCCAACACGCCATGAGACACAGTGGTGTTAAGAAATATCAATGTCTGAAGTGTGGGAAAAGATTTACTCAGAAGTCTCACCTCACCACACACACCCTGACACACAGTGGTGTTAA
Source organism: Chionoecetes opilio (assembly GCA_016584305.1). Classification (NCBI taxonomy): domain Eukaryota; kingdom Metazoa; phylum Arthropoda; class Malacostraca; order Decapoda; family Majidae; genus Chionoecetes; species Chionoecetes opilio. The sequence goes on from JACEEZ010015075.1 coordinate 14,983, forward strand.
GAAATATCAATGTCTAGAGTGTGGGAAAAGATTTACTAAGAACTCTAACCTCACCACACACGCCTTGAGACACAGTGGTGTTAAGAAATATCAATGTCTGGAGTGTGGGAAAAGATTTACTCAGCAGTCTACCCTCACCACACACACCCTGACACACACTGATTTGAGGGAGTTCAAATGTGATGTTTGTGGCAAGTGTTTCAAGACAAAGAGTGATATTGCCCGGCACGTGAAGATTCACATGAAGCACTTATACAACCTGAGTATATACAGTGGTGTTAAAATCATGAATGTGTAGAGTGTGGAAAAGATTTACTAACAAGTCTAGCCTCACCACACACACCCTGACACACGGTGGTGTTAAAAATCATGAATGTGTAGATGTGGGAAAAGATTTACTCACCAGTCTAACCTCACCACACACACCCTGACACACAGTGGTGTTAAAAATCATCATTGTCTGGAGTGTGGGAAAAGATTTACTCTAAAGTCTAACCTCAACCACACACACCCTGACACACCAGTGGTGTTAAAATCATGAATGTGTAGAGTGCGGGAAAGATTTAGTGATAAGTCTAACCTCATCCAACACACCCTGACACACAGTGGTGTTAAAAATCATCAATGTCTGCAGTGTGGAAAAGATTTCCTTTAAAGTCTTCCCTCACCCACCACACACCCTGACACCACAGTGGTGTTAAGAAATATCAATGTCTGGAGTGTGGAAAAAGATTTACTAAGAACTCTAACCTCACCACACACGCCTTGAGACACAGTGGTTTGAAGGAGTTCAAATGTGATGTTTGTAAGAAGTGTTTCAAGACAAAGGGTGATATTGCCAGACACATGAAGATCCACTTTTGAGGTGGTGTATTGTGTGGACAAGTGTGGTTGTAGGCGTGTGGCAATGGGTCGTGGACAATGTGTTACATGTGTGGTGGTAGGCGTGTGGCAATGGTGGGTGGTGGTGGTGGTGGACAGAGTGTTACATGTGTGGTATTAGGAGTGTGGCAATGGGTGGTGGTGGTGGTGGACAGAGTGTTACATGTGTGGTATTATAGGAGTGTGGCAATGGGTGGTGGTGGTGGTGGACAGAGTGTAACATGTGTGGTATTAGGAGTGTGGCAATGGGTGGTGGTGGACAGAGTGTTACATGTGTGGTGATAGGAGTGTGGCAATGGGTGGTGGTGGTGGTGGACAGAGTGTTACATGTGTGGTGTAGGAGTGTGGCAATGGGTGGTGGTGGTGGTGGACAGAGTGTTACATGTGTGGTGGCAGGAGTGTGGCAATGGGTGGTGGTGGTGGTGGACAGAGTGTTACATGTGTGGTGGCAGGAGTGTGGCAATGGCTGGTGGTGGTGGTGGACAGAGTGTTACATATGTGGTGGTAGGAGTGTGGCAATGGGTGGTGGTGGTGGTGGACAGAGTGTTACATGTGTGGTGGCAGGAGTTGTGGCAATGGGTGGTGGTGGTGGTGGACAGAGTGTTACATGTGTGGTGGTAGGAGTGTGGCAATGGTGGTGCTGGTGGTGGACAGAGTGTTACATGTGTGGTGGTAGGAGTGTGGCAATGGGTGGTGGTGGTGGTTGGTGGTGGACAGAGTGTTACATGTGTGGTGGTAGGAGTGTGGCATGGGTGGTGTGGTGGTAGGAGTGTGGCAATGGGTGGTGGTGGTGGTGGACAGAGTGTTACATGTGTGGTGGCAGGAGTGTGGCAATGGCTGGTGGTGGTGGTGGACAGAGTGTTACATATGTGGTGGTAGGAGTGTGGCAATGGGTGGTGTGGTGGTGGACAGAGTGTTTACATGTGTGGTGGCAGGAGTGTGGCAATGGGTGGTGGTGGTGGTGGACAGAGTGTTACATGTGTGGTGGTAGGAGTGTGGCAATGGGTGGTGCTGGTGGTGGACAGAGTTTTACATGTGTGGTGGTAGGAGTGTGGCAATGGTGTGGTGGTGGTGGACAGAGTGTTACATGTGTGGTGTAGAGTGTGGCAATGGGTGATGGTGGTGGTGGACAGAGTGTTACATGTGTGGTGGCAGGAGTGTCGCAATGGGTGGTGGACAGAATGTTACATGTGTGGTGGCAGGAGTGTGGCAATGGGTGGTGGTGGTGGTGGTGGTGGACAGAGTGTTACATGTGTGGGTGGCAGGAGTGTGGCAATGGGTGGTGGTGTGGTGGTGGACAGAGTGTTACATGGTGGTGGTAGGAGTGTGCCAATGGGTGGTGGTGGTGGTGGACAGAGTGTTACATGTGTGGTGGCAGGAGTGTGGCAATGGTGGTGGTGGTGGTGGACAGTGTTACATGTGTGGTGGCAGGAGTGTGGCAATGGGGTGGTGTGGTGATGGACAGAGTGTTACATGTGTGGTGGCAGGAGTGTGGGAATGGATGGTGGTGGTGGACAGAGTGTTACATGTGTGGTGGCAGGAGTGTGACAATGGGTGGTGGTGGTGGTTGTGATGGACAGAGTGTTACATGTGTGGTGGCATGAGTGTGGCAATGGGTGGTGGTGGTGGTGGACAGAGTGTTACATGTGTGGTGGCAGGAGTGGTGGCAATGGGTGGTGGTGGTGGTGGTGGACAGAGTGTTACATGTGTGGTGGCAGGAGTGTGGCAATGGTGGTGGTGGTGGCGGACAGAGTGTTACATGTGTGGTGGCAGGAGTGTGGCAATGGGTGGTGGACAGAGTGTTACATGTGTGGTGGCAGGAGTGTGGTAATGGGTGGTGGTGGTGGACAGAGTGTTACATGTGTGGTGCAGGCGTGTGGCAATGGGTGGTGGTGGTGGTGGACAGAGTTGTTACATGTGTGGTGGCAGGAGTGTGGGAATGGGTGGTGTGGTGTGTGTGGACAGAGTGTTACATGTGTGGTGGCAGGAGTGTGGCAATGGGTGGTGGTGTGGCGGACAGAGTGTTACATGTGTGGTGGCAGGAGTGTGGCAATGGTGGTGGACAGAGTGTTACATGTGTGGTGGCAGGAGTGTGGTAATGGTGGTGGTGGTGGACAGAGTGTTACATGTGTGGTGGCAGGCGTGTGGCAATGGGTGGTGGTGGTGGTGGACAGAGTGTTACATGTGTGGTGGCAGGAGTGTGGGAATGGGTGGTGGTGGTGGTGTGGACAGAGTGTTACATGTGTGGTGGCAGGAGTGTGGCAATGGGTGGTGGTGGTGGTGGAAACAGAGTGTTTACATGTGTGGTGGTAGGAGTGTGGCAATGGGTGGTGGTGGTGGTGGACAGAGTGTTACATGTGTGGTGGCAGGAGTGTGGCAATGGGTGGTGGTGGTGATGGACAGAGTGTTACATGTGTGGTGGCAGGAGTGTGGCAATGGGTGTGGTGGTGGTGGACAGAGTGTTACATGTGTGGTGGCAGGCGTGGCCTCTAATAGGTGGGGGTAGTGTTCATATGTCAGTGTTATAGTGTTGTGCCTTTCCTTAGCAGTTTAAGAAGAGTGTGATGGTGATGACATGCATGGTGGTGGTGGTGGTGGTGAAGTATTGTCAGCTGGCTTGGACCTGGGGCATAGCAACTTTTTTTTATTATTTTATAAAAAGTTGTAAATTTGTAAATAATTTTTCAGTTTTTGTAAATAATTTGTCAGTTTTTTGTAAAAAAACTGACCAGATATGATATAAAGACTGACCAATTTTTTTTTTTTTTTTTTTTTTTTTTTTTTTTTTTCATAACTATACATACATGTGTGTCTTGTTCAGGTTTGTTTATACTTCATTCTTTAGTGTTGTTTACCGTGCACACCACCACCTTAAACAGGTCATGTCTATATAATACAAGAATATTAACCCCTTGAGGCCCAGAACGTAATTTCCATTGTAATTTGGGTACCATTAGACAATTTGTAGTGACTATAAGCAATATTTTATAGCTATGACCTGTTTAGTATCCTTGTCCACTAACTCATTTGATATATTTAGTGACTTTTCGTTATTTTATAGCTCAAGAACAGACTATTTTTTTAATAGCAAAGGAAAGATCTGGGCGTGAAGGGGTTAATAGTGTTATTCCTATACCAACATTTCCCCACCACTACTTACATTACTTCACTGAGATATTTCTACTTGGATATTTATATTAGCACTGAGATATTTCATGTTATTTATTGATCAATATTTTGTTCCTATGACAGTTTGTGTGTGGCATGAAGGAGTGATGGCGTGAAGAAATGGTGGTGTCTTAAGGCCGGTTCCCACCAGTCCGCTTGTACGGCCGCCGCTGCCGTTCACCGCCCAACAGTGACGTCACCATCATCACCGCTGGAGTGGCTGTAGTGGTGACCGGCCTTTAGGGGTCAAAATGCAACACTGGCCTTTACAAGATGATCTCTGGTGATCTCTAAGGTGTTACAGGGTCATTCACAAGCCATGCGACAGGTGAGAGCAGGAGAAATGTATGTTTTGTTCTAGTGTATGTACAGTTGTTACTAGTAATGCTATAGATCAGTGGTTCTTAACTTTTTAGTGCTCGTACCCTTTGAGATTCATAAATTTATCTGGTACCCCCGGTCAGAAAAGAAGTATTATTAGAGTAAGGAGTAATGGTCGGCATGGTACGGTATTTCTATTAAAAAAAAACTAAGAAGACGTATTTCTATTAAAAAAAAACCTAAAAAGCGATATTTTTTTGGTTGAGACAATTGTTGACAGACAAAATAATGATAAATATATAGTTCCAGCCTCCTTATAAATATGACCTTGAATTATTGGGTAGCATGTCTGGTACCCCCAGGTGTAAGGTTTCGTAGCCCTGGTGGTCTACAGGTTAAGAAACACTGCTATAGATTAATAGAGGATCAGTTTTCAAAAAGCTAGTCAAGATATTTAACAGATATTTTCTGAACCATAGATTCATGAAAAAAATCTTCTTATGAACTTCAATATTTGATGAGTTACCTATATTTAGAAGTCAAGAAACATGAGTTAACTTCTCGAGCGGTGATTCATCATTGCTTTATAAAGTATAGAGTGTAGTAGCAAAGGTGTGAGGTCGTTAAGACAAAAATAATGCTATCATTAATGCTATCAAAAATATCAAACTTTGGATCTATAGAATCAAGAAAAAGTTAATTCAATATATTATTATAATCATATAATAGTAATACAATTTAATATAATAATCAAATAAATAATACTGTATAGTGAGGCAAAAGTTGAGGTTTTTAGTTATATCAAGTTGAAAATGCCTGGCAGCTTCTCCGGAGACAGACTGATTGGAATGATTAAAGACAAAGTAATATGTTGAGGCAAGTTTATTTAGACGTAAAACACATAATGTACATTGATACAGGCATATACTGTCACTGGGTATCGCTAGCATGATTACGTGTCAAATGTGTGTGTTAGTGTCTGTGGTGTTAATATACTGTGGCTGTGGTGAGGAGAGAGAGAGAGAGGGGGGGGGGGGCTTATATATTCAGACAATCTCATTAACTTCATATACAACTCCTCCTCCTCCTCGGCTCTTCAAGTGGCTTGTGATCCCTGTCTTACTCTATGGTTGTGAGACATGGACACCAAATAGCGACTTGAAGAGGGGAGTCAATGCCTTTGGTAATAAGTGTCTTCGCAGAATCACGGGGTATCGCTGGGATGATTACGTGTCAAACCAGCGATTGCACCGTGAGACTGAATCGAGGCCTATTACCTGCATAGTCCGTCAGCGCCAACTTGGGCTATATGGGCATGTGGCACGCTACCCTGAAACCGATCCTTCCCATCGGGTTGTATCTGTAAGAGACAATCCGGCGTGGAGGAGGCCAAGGGGGCGCCCACAAGGCTCGTGGCTGGGGCAAGTTGATGCTGCCTGTCGAGAGCTGCTTGGTGTGGGAAGGGAGCGTGCATGGGGACTGCTTGGTATGGGAAGGCAGCTGCATGGGGACTGCTTGGTGTGGGAAGGCAGCCTGCATGGGGACTGCTTGGTGTGGGAAGGCAGCCTGCATGGGGACTGCTTGGTGTGTGAAGGCAGCCTGCATGGGGACTCGCGCGTGGTGACCCCCGGGAGTGGCGTCGTAGGGTGGGCGAGGCGACGCGCCCCCAATGATGGATTGATGTACTGTAAGGACACACGGTTGTCACTCTAGATGTACTGTTAACACGGCAATAATACGTCTAATACAAATACACACGGCAAGCGAGTTTTAAGTTCTTCTCATGATTTCCTTTTGCCTAATCTCCGGGTGGTCTTCTAAGTATTTATGACTTACTAATCAACTAATGTTTTTTTACTTCTAAATACATGTAGAAAATATATATACCTAGGTATCTAAATATCTATAAAATATATCTAAAAATATTCATAAGTTTTTTTTTTATGAATGTAGTTAATAACAAAGAATATAAAAAAAAATATCAAAGTATAATATCTTGACTAGCTCTAAAAACTGATCATCTATTAATCTAGTATAGCATTACTAGTAACAACTGTCTCTACACTAGAATGAGCAGCATAATTACAGTGGTGGAAGTTGTTACAGTAAAACATACAGTTCTCCTCCTCCTCTCACCTGTCACCTGGCTTGTGAATGACCCTGCAACACCTTAGAGGTCATCAGAGGTCATCTTGTACAGGCCAGTGTTGCATTTTGACCCCTAAAGGCCGGTGACCACTACAGCCACAGCGGTGATGATGGTGACGTCACTGTAGGGCGGTTAGCGGCAGCGGCGGCCGTACAAGCGGTGGGGGGAAACCCGGGCCCTAAACTCACCCCCAGCCACCCCCCACACCCCCACCACCACACCACCACCACCACCCACACCACAACCACCCCCCACCCCCACACCCACCACCACCCACGCTCTTTCTGGTACAAGTCGCCAATTTTATGATTCAAACTCCCGCCCCATGGGGCGTGGGAATTATGCCACCCAAAGGTGTATTTTTTATAACGGCTATCATAAAGGCAAATTTTTGGTGAAGAGCCGTAAAACCCGGCTTTTTGCGCTTGCGTTTTTGTTTGGGGGGGCCTTTTTAAGAAGCCGGGTTCTACGATGGCCCACTGGTAAACCGGAAAAGAAGCGGGAAAAGACGAGAGCCGGGCCGTTTTCCAGGGCTTCTTGCCGTTTGGGTCCCGGACTCGAGATAACAAAAATATGGGGAGGGGCAAAAGATTCTCAGCATGAGTATCGCGTAAAAAATACTTAATTACGATAACAGAACACAAGTAAACACAAAAAAGGTCTTCAAAGCATGGACATCCCCTTAAGCCCACGAAAAGAATATACAATTTAAGACCCCACAGGACCTTTAAAACAGGAAAAAATGATCTGTCTTTCAGTGACGATACCCCTGCAGCGGTAGTATTTTTTTTCTAAATTTTTCGCTATTAATGGCACAAATTAGCCCATTGTAATTTAGTAGCACGGTTAAAATATCGGCCCAACCAAATGAGCTAAATGGATGACATGTGTAGGAAACTTTCCCTTGGGTGAAATATTTTCGGTTTTTTAACTTAACACAAGAGGTTTTTTTCTAATTTTAATTTATGCTATCAAAGCGACCAAAAACGCTTTGCTGATTCTTTATCCCAATTTTGGTTTCTTAGAGATCTCTCAACCTTTTTGAAACGTGAAAATGTTGGAACTCTCGCCGACGGGGACGAGAGTAAAAAAACCTTCCCATCCCGAATTCCCCAAAAAATTGCAAGATATCTTAAGTATGCCCCTTACTGTTGACGGACTGAAAAAATTAATTGTAGGTAAGTGCTGATAGGTATTGTGGAAATAAATAGCTTGCGTTGGGAAAATCTTAGAAAAAGGGGCTCCAAGGGTTTAGCTGCCCCAAATTTTTGGCTCTATGTTTTTTATACTTATGCCCTTTCACATCTTTTTAGATTTTAATGGGGCCCGGATCCTTACTTTGCCTACATGGCCGTATTAATTTCGGGTTTCTTGAAAAAAAAAAAATAGTCGTGGGTTAGGTTGGTCGGGGTCGGTCAGGTTAGGTTAGGTTGGTTATGGCACCCGATGGGCTCGGGGGGGGTGCTAGGTTAGGGTGGGTTTTTGTATCTTTAGATAAAGGCTAAACCTCCTTCTCTCTTTTATACCCAACAAGTTGGGGACAAGGGGGGAAAACCGGAGTTTTTGGGGGGGGGAGCCCAAAATTAAAAGGGAAAATATGGCCCCGATAAAGCTATGAACTAGGAAATTTCCCTTTTTTAGGGTTTTTTTTGTAGGGGCCTTTTCCCTTATGTGTTGCTCCCCCCCCCAAAAAACCCCCCGATACCCACCTGTCCCCAAGTTTGTTAGTTTAAAATAAAAGGAAATGGGGGGTGGGCCCTTTTCTTAAAGTTTTCCCATATATATATATATATTATTTTATAATATATATATATATATATATTTTTAATATATTTTTTAATGTTGTTTTTCGTTATTTTTGGTTTAAAAATTTATTTTTATGAAAAAGGGTTTAATGGGTATTTTTGGGTCCCGATTTTATTTTGACATCTAAAATTTTAATGGTGTAAATGAGTACAGAAAACCCTCGTTTTGACAAACAAATTGGGAAAGGTGGGGGATTATATTATCCGGTGATCGAACTTTTCGCATTAACAATTGTGGTCGTTATATAGGTAAAAGTTCCCCTTTTTCCGAAAATTCCGTGTATCGGGAATTTGTCCTTTACTCTGACAAAAGTTCGTATACTTACATACTCAGCCTCAAAATACACACGAAACAGGCAATTAAAAACAATCGAACCGCAACGCATATCGAATTTTTTGGTAAAACACGCATATCCCGGGACCAGAAAAAGTATTAAAGCCGATTTGTTATCAAAATTAGGTCGAAAAAGCGAGGGTTCCCCGTGTATACCTAACTTTGAGAAAGTACTACAGGGGGCAAATTAATACCTAATACTTGGGTTTTTGGTGCTTTAAAGTAGATTAGGTCAAGGTTTTTTTCTGCTTGGGAAATAAAAAAATTATGAAACAGTTATGAGAATTGTATTTGTTGAATATGAATTTTAATTCGTATTTAGGCTACTTTTTGCAATTACTGCCCAATCAGTATTACCTGGCCTTTGTCATTAAATCTGAGGTTTTAAATAATTTTTTTTTTTTAGTTTATAGTTTGGATTTTTTTGCTTCTTTATTAATTTTTTTTGTCCTTAAAAAAACTTCTATAAAGGCATCACATCAATAACATTTTTTTATATTATTTGCATTTCCTTGTATATTTCCCCGTTTTCTTAAGGTGGAAAAATACGGTAAAATTTAGGATAAAACTATGAACAACTATTGTCATGTATAAAAAACATCATAATGCGTCTTCTTTTTTCCCTTTTCATGGAAGGTTTAATCTGAAAATAGTAACCGTCTATGTTTCAGGTATGATGTGCCGGTTGCTGAAGTGTTTCCGACCGAAGTGAAAGGGGAAAATCTGGGGAAGGGGTGAGAGGGGGGGTAAAATAAAAAATAAATCTTATTTTCCGAACTGTTTTACTATCAACTTCATCACAGATGTTCTATGCATATTACAAAAAAAAGAAACTTTTCGAAAATCACGCAATAAAAAAAATACTAAAAAAAAAGCAAACAAACTTAAAAAGGGTTAATACAGGGGAAACCCCGTTTAAACCGGGGTTTAAAAAAACGGAAACCTCAAAAAAACGGGACTAATCGACCCCGGCTTTTTTTTTTTTTTTTTTTTTTTTTTTTTTTTTCCCGTAAAATCTGGAACTCTCTTCCTGTTTCTTTTTTTCCACTTTCCTAGACTTAAAACTTTTTAAAAGAAAGTAAAGACACCTCCGAACTAAATGGTCCCCCCTTTTTTATTTTTTTTCCGGAAATGTCTTCTTTATAGGGCGGAATAAGCGGGCCCTTTTTGGGTTCCCATTTTTGTTGTGCCCTTTGGCCAGTTCCTTGTTTATGGGAAAAAAAAAAAAAAAAAAAAAAAAAAAAAAAAAGGGGTTTTGGGGGTTCCATAAGAGTAACCTCAAAAAAAACGGGAAAATGGTTTTTCCCCATGCGCTCCCCCCCGAAGGTGCCGGATAAACGAGGTTCCCTTAAACATTAAACAAAAGAAATAAAAAGTCACTTCAAAAAATCTTTAAAATACTACTAACTAGCAACTGCTTTTTTAGGGGGAAAAAAATTATAGTTCACTTTGGGCAATTAAAAATAAAATTTTTAAGTCAAGACTTAAAAGTGTAGACTTCCTAATTAATGATGCAAAAAGGCAAATGTTCCATAGTTAAAGGGCCCTTTGTACAGGATGGGGCTGGACCAGTCTTTTTTGGCTCTTGGCACTAAAGGGCTTTTTTTTGCTGCTTTTTTATGGGTGTATTTTCCCTGACGGAAACAGATCCAAATGACTCTATGATCTGGCTCAAATCGGGCCGGTGAACCCGCAACACAGGGATGCTGGGGTTTGGGGTGCAGCGGGGAGCACCACGACGTGAGGAGTACCCTCTAGACGGGAAAAAAATGAACAAACAAAGAAATCCACTCCGATAAACCCTTGACACCTTTAAAACAGCGAAAAATTTTTCATAAAATTTTCGGGTTTTTTTGTTTAAACCCCTTTTAATCTTTTATGTAGGGAGTACGTATCCTTCTTTTTTGCTCCCCCAATAGCTAGTTTAGCGCAATATTTTCAGTTTTAAAAAACAAAAAATAAAGTTTTAGAAAAGTATTTGTTTAGTCCCTATACCCATACATAATTCATTAAACTGAGGAGAGAGAGAGAGATTATTTTAAAGCCCAAAAATTCCAAGAAAGAAAAAAGCCCCCCTATCTTCCCAAAACAAAAAAACACCCAACCCCAAACGGAAAATCCCGGACTGGCGGGGAGAGATGGCCATTAATGAAAAACCCTATTATACCCCCCTTGTCCAGGGGCGCAGTTAAAAAAAAAATAAGTCACTAATGGGAACTCGCCCGCCAGCCCCCTTGAGTTCGTAGGTGCCCGCCCCTTTTTCCTTGCCTATTAAAAGTCCTTGGTTTATGGGCAAAAAACTTAAAGTGAAGGTATGTGTTTGGATCCATTCACATATCGTCAGTCCAGTTTTCGTAACTTTTTAATGGTTTCATTCGCGGTACACTTTCGTCAGGGGTTTTTTTTACAATTATCAGCTGTGAGCGCCGAGGGGGGGACCCCCGAAACCCCCCTGTCGCCGTTTGGCGGGCACGAAAACGAGAGAGAAGCCGGGCAGAAGCGTAAGAACCGGGTTTTTACGGCTTTTTCCCCAAAAATTCGCCTAATGTCTATGGGGTGTAGCTTGACGCAGCCTTCCCAAAAACTCTAAGCACCCTTGCACGACTAATGCACTACACACTCTTCACACGGAGGTGGTGGTGGTGGTTTTGGGTAGGATTGCCCCTGTGGTTATGATGAAGGTACCCGTAACCCTCACCGGCGGGGCCCACTGGCCGTGAGCGGCGAAAAGGCGGCCCCCGGCGGCAAATTTTCCTCCGTTACCCTCCGGAGGCCCGTGGTGTTTTAGAGGGTAATTTTACTTGTTTTAAAATTAAAGTACAGGAATTTCAAGAATTGAAAAAATTTCTATGTGTAAACATTTTTTAAAAAACGTTTTTAAAATTATTTTATGTAGAACATATAGTGCAAGCAGCGGGCTTTTACGTCAAACCTCCGAGGCCCCCTGGGGGCTGGTACGTATTTTAATGGAAAATTTATTTCATATTATAATTTAACTCAGAAAATTTCTAGATCTCAAACGGGACATACTATTTTAGGCCCTTTAAAGCTATTAAAAATTGTTATAAAAGTTTTTTATATAGTTTATAGAATTACCATATTTCAGTTTATTCAAATATTTCCAGCTTTATCAGGAACACCCAGAGATACATAGAAATAAAGATGAGATACGTACATAGAAGGGGTTTACAGGGAAAAAGGTTATCAGTTTGTCTGTGTGTGTAATTAGTATCATATAAAAATAACATTTTTGATTAACCGCGGCGAAGATATTACGGGATAACACAAGGTCATATTTTCCTTATTTCAATAACTCCAACATTTTATCAACACTATTAATACTCAATGGTACACCTAATAAGGAATATGTAGATGATGGGTTAACATATGAATATGATCATGATTTAAAGAATATTATTTGAAATCTTTTCCCAGCTATCAAAGTACTAAACTGCCAACGTACGATAGCCATTACAAAGGGTTTAAAACCCACAAAAGGCCTAAATTGTCACCCTTAACCAGTCGATACATAATGAGAACTTTGTTATATAACAAGTTTCGCTCCTTCATTATATCGAATAGACTGAATATATAAATAAATTTCAGTACGGACACGTTTTTTTAGGAATTCCTTGACGGCGCTTGGCGCTGTGTCGTGAAGTGAAGTGTGTTGTGAGTGAAAAAAATCAGTTTTCTTGAAAACGCACGAGTGGGTGGATGTTGTTATGTTGTTCGCCGCAACCTATATCCTTCTACATGGCTGTTCACGCTGTTCAGTGTTCCACGTACACCAGCATGTAAACTCAATAACGAAAATGTTTTTTGTACTTATGAAATAAACAATGTCCGTCGCAATTATGATCCTAGCAATCTCCTTTTGATCGTATACTGGAATATTTCTGGTTAAATTTTCTAAAACATATGCATTATATAGTAATGTTTTTATAAGTGTTGAACAGCCCATTAGTCTATTAATCGGCAAATGGGTTGTGCAACACCCCTTAAAACATTACTATATCTGCAATATACTTAGAAAGTAATAACATAAATATTCCTCAATCAGTTAATATAACAGCGGCAAAGGGTCATATGCCCTACGGCGGGCCGCTGGGAGCGGCCCGCCGGTGAGCCTCTGAGCAATTCCCAGCGGCCCTACGTCGTACACTTCCGTCGGGCCGCCGATAAGACATACGGAGGGCCTCCGGAGGCCCTCCGTCTTTGTGTTTGCTGGGTAAGGATCTAATTATGTTAACTGGCAACTCAACTTAACTGACCTGTGTGTGTGTGTGTGTGATGAGTCCACCACCACAGTCCTGCCTGGCTGTGGTGAATGTGGTGAAGGCGGGAACTGTGTGTGGTGAGGCTTGGCTGTTGAGTCTTCTGTCCGTTCCTCCACAGGATGTCAACACTGTAAGATAAAATACACTTGTTAAAAGTTGTGTAAATACGTAGACAGTATGAGAGAGAGAGAGAGAGAGGACAAGAGAGACAGAAAGTGTGAGAGAGAACAAGAGACAGAGAGGTGGAGGAAAAGAGAGAAAGTGTGTGAGAGAGAGGACAAGAGAGACAAGTGTGAGAGAGAGAGAGAGGAGGAGGAGAAGAGAGAAAGTGTGGGGAGAGAGAGAAAAGGAGGAGGACAAGAGAGAGCCAGAGAAAGTGTGTGAGAGAAAGAGAGACAGAAAGTGAGAGAGGAAAAGAAAGAGAAAGTGTGTGTGAGAGAGAGAGAGAGAGAGAGGGGATATAGTTTTATACAGTAATATATTTTTGTCATTTATTTACTCATTGATAATAATTTACTATTATTTCTGTAGGTATCAATTTTTTTAACTGATAATTTATTGACTGATTATAATATTGCCTGGTTGACTTTGTTATGATAGAATATAAATGATGTAGAATGTTAGAGAATGAAAATTATATCCTGATAAACGTTCACCTTATGTTTCTTTCCAAATTTTACTCAATAAGCAAAAATATAATGGTACGAAACAACTTTTTTCTGACAGACTGGGTTGAATCAGCGGTTACTGGTAAGGTGGTGGTGGTGTGGCTGTGGTGGTGATGGTGTGTGTGGTGGTGGTGTGTGGTGGTGGCTGTGGTAGTGGTGTGGTGACTGTATGTGGTGGTGGTGGTGGTGGCGGGGACTGTGTGGTGGTGTGTGTGATGGCTGTGGTGGTGGTGTGTGATGGCTGTGGTGGGGGTGTGTGATGGCTGTGGTGGTGGTGTGTGATGGCGGGTGGTGGTGGTGGTGTGTGGCGGGAGCTGTGTGTGGCTGTGGTGGTGATGATGGCTGTGTGGGTGGTGGTGGTGATGTAGGGTGTTGGTGGTGGGGTGGTGGCTGTGGTGGTGGTGACTGTGGGGTGGTGGTAGCTTGGTGATGTGGGGTGGGGGGTGGCTGTGGTGATGTGGGGTGGTGGTAGCTGTGGTGATGTGGGGTGGTGGGGGCTGTGGTGATGTGGGGTGGTAGTGGTGTGTGTGGTGGTGTCTGTTCTATCCATAAAAGGGCCTAAAGCTCCGTCCACACTAGCGCAAAGCCCCCCGGGGCTGTGCCCGTCACGGGGAAAAGCCCGCGGGCACACTGAAACTGTTGTCCCACAGCAGAGCCTGCCTGGCCAAAGCCGTCTGTATGTAAAAGCCTGCGCCTGGGAGAGCGAGATGGACTGACGTCAGTAGCAGAGTCTTTCTATGCGAAGTCAGTAGGAGCCGAGCTTTCTGCGTGTGAGGATGTACGGGCCCGGGACGGGTCTCATTGCACCCACCTTTCACCCACTGTTAACTCTTCGCCATTTTTAAAATTTTGCTCAAAAAAATTTTACATGGAGAATATGAATAGAAGCGGAAATTTTAATTTTTGCTTTCCATTGATATATTTCGTTTACTGATAAATGAATTGGCAGCATGCATAAATTAGCGTTTAGCTAAATACATAACATCATGAAATCGGGTAATTTCCTATCTAATATATGTTTATCAGTATAAAAGATTACTGTTATCTTTGGAAATGTTTGTTCTATAATATTATCAAATAAAAAACCGTAAAACACACTAAAGAAATGCCCTTATGAGACTCAAAAAATATGCATGAACCCTTAACTCTTCGCCATTTAATATTTTGCTCGAAAAAATTTTACATGGAGAATATCAATAAAAGCTGAATTTAAAATTAGCTTTCCATTGATATATTTTTTTTTCTGATAAATGAATTAGAACCATACATACATTAGCGTTAACTAAAAAAATAACATCATCAATCGGGAAAAATTACCCGATTTCATACCCTTTTAGTTATTTAAACGCAATTTATGTATGTTCAAATTCATTATCAAAAAACAAAAATTAAGAAAGGGAAACAAATTTAAAAATTCCGCTTTTTTTAATTTTCTCCATGTAAATGTTTTTGAGCAAAAATTAAATGGCAAGATTTAAATTTCATGCATATTTTTAAAGGTCTCATAAGGGCATTTCTTTAGTCTGTTTTCGGTTTTTTTTTTAATAATATTATAGAATAAAAATTTCCGAAGATAACAATATATTTTTACTGATAAACATATAATTAGTTAGGGGAAATTTCCCGATTTCATATGTTTGTATTTTGTTAACGCTAATTTTTGCACTGCTAATTCATTTATCAGAAAAAAAAATAAGCAATGGAAAAACTACAAATTCCCCTTCTTTTGATGTTCTCCATGTAAAAAGTTTTTGAGAAAAATATTAAAGGTGAAAAGCTTAAAATTCTGCTATTCTTGAGTTCAAAAGGGATTTTTTTAGGTGTTTTACGGGTTTTTTTTTTTTGATAATATTAAAACAAAAAAATTTCCCAAATAACAATATATCTTTTATACTGATAAAATATAATTTGGTGGTAAATTGTTCCGGTGGCCTCGTACAGACCCGTCCGTGACGTCAAAATCTCAGGGGCGGGCCCTTTATAGATTGAGCGGCCTTGGCCTGGCCCAGTCAGAGGCGAGCAGCTGAGCAGCCAGGCAGTGTAGCCGTTCTCTATTCAGGAAAACTGTGTGCGGTAACGACAAACAATGCGAAGCAGGAAGTAAGTAAGTAAGAAGTAAGAAGCTGGCACTGTGTACCATAATCATTGCTATGTTCTGAAAAAGAAAAAGGGACAAAGTGGAGAAAAAGAAGTGGCTCCCACTTCTCCACTCCAAAGCTCCACATGTAACCTCGTATGTCTGGCAGCGACGCACTGCCCTGGCGCGGCAGGCAGTGCCTGGTGAAATCGCTCACCTACTATCGCGGGCATTTTACTCGTTTGCCCGCGAGCACAAGCGGGGGAGCCCGTCAACAGGCAAACTGCTTGCTTGTGCCCGCGGGCAATGCCCGCTAGTGTGGACGGAGCTTAAGCCACACACACGTCTTTGCTCGCCTACAGGCTCGCACTCGACTGGCGCTCATTCCAGATTTCTCAAGCAAGTCAACTCGTAACACTGCTTCGAAACACTAAACCCTTCCTTTAAATTTCCTATAAGAGAGAGAGATTGCCACCCCCACTAATCTGATCTTACAATATACCCTACAAGCTTCTACACAGTCGCTAATCCCCTTCTATGTACCATCAGAATAGCCTTAGTACAGTGTGCTTAGGCCCCCCGTACCCAGCTGTGCCCCCACCCTCGCCCCCCCTTTAAACTACCCAGCCACGCCCCCATGCAACTACCAACACATTCCACCCATACTTTTCCTCAGGTGAGGTCTTCCCCAGGTTCTGACTTTTCCCAAAGGAAACGTTAGAATGACTGATTTGAACAAAATATTATAAAAAATTGAAACTTTAACTCCTTCACGCCCAGATCTAGTAGTATAGTAGTAGTGGTAGTAGTAGTAGTCGTATTAACCCCTTCCCCCCAGATCTAGTAGTAGAAAGTAGTAGTAGTAGTAGTAATTAGTAGTAGTAGTAGTAGTAGTAGTAGTACCCGAGTAGTAGTTAGTAGTAATATTAACCCTTCCGCCAGACTTCTTGCTATATAAAAATGGTTTGGTCAGCAATAAAAAACGAAAAGCCTGAATATACCACCAGTAGTGGACAAGATACTAAACAGGTCATAGCTATAAAAATTGCTTATAGTCACTACAAATCGTCTAATGGTACCCAAATTACAATGGAAATTACGTTCTGGGTCTCAAATTACAATGGGAATTACGTTCTGGGTCTCAAATTATAATGGGAATTACGTTCTGGGTCTCAATTACAATGGAATTACGTTCTGGGCCCCAAATTAACAATGGGAATTTTACGTTCTGGGCCTCAAATTACCATGGGGCCCCAGACATAACTACGTCACGGTTTGTTTACATCGGGCATTGTGGGGATAAGGCGGGGTCGCCGGGGGTGGCCCCTACGAAGGGAAAACTACGGCGATGGAAGAATTCGAGTTATTTTGCGCGAAATTGAAAATTCCAGGTGCTATATTACTGTGGCTCTGTTCTCGCTGACAACACTATAGAGAGACCTGAGGTAATGGCTGTTTGTGGAGAGGCTTCTAAACCAAGAAAACAGAGTCATAACAGAGCCTCGTCAAAAAGGGAAGCAATTGGTAGGTACGTAATGTGTCCCTACCACTTGCTTACTTCTTTAATGAGACTTGCTGTGACTGTTTTCCTGGTTTAGAAGCCTTTGCACATCACCATCACCTCAGGTCTTCTCTATGTTGTCAGCGAGCACGGAAAAATAGCACCTGGAATATCCCATCAATTTCGCCCAAAACAACTCGAATTTTTTTCATCGTCGTAGTTTTCTCTTTGTAGGCTGTAGCCTACATTTTTCATGGTTATGATAGTATTAAAAAACCTTATTAATTGAGTTCCTTTTGTTGTCTTTCCTCATAATAAATAGTGCTACATCATGGTTTAAGTGTTACTTGACGAGCCAATGAATACTCTTGATCTATATCAACATCACCAACCTTTTCTTGATTTATCTTATTACTCCATTCCCTAAACAAGTTGCATAACCACGGTGACATTACCCATCCTTGCCTATGGTACCTGCATGGTACTGTCTACCGATATTTTTTATCCCCTACACAAATCGGGAAAACTCGCCGACAGGAAGGGTTAGGTTTTGGGATCCGGTCATTTCGCCCACATGCCATTTCGCCACACCATAGTCATTTCCCCACAGGTCAATTCGCCCACAATATGGAGTCATTTCGCCCACACTATGGAGTCATTCGCCAACACTATGGAGTCTAAGGAACTAGGAGGTTAGGTTATATTTGTTTAGTGTGTCGAGAACCCCCAACCCCCGCTAGGAGTTAGGTTTGTTTGTTTAGATTGGTTAGGTAGGTTAGATTTGGGTAGTTTTTGGAGTTGGTTGTTTGGCTAT
>JACEEZ010015076.1:0-17500 GCA_016584305.1 Chionoecetes opilio
AAAAAACGGAAATATTAAAACTCTATCTTTACTTATATTTATTACAAGGGCCCCTAAAATATGAAAGGGAATAAATTTTGAATTTCAATTTTGGCCAGGAATCCCCCAAAGTTCTATAAGGAAATTATGTAACTTCATATAGAAAAATTGGTCGCATATGTCAGCTGTGGACTCCTTATGATAACAGATTTCATATATGTAAAGAGAACTAAAATAAACCAGGTTATCTATATGTGGTAGGAAATAAGGTTAATAGTGGTTTTTCTCAGTCTTCTGCTCTATCACCCACTCTCTTTCTATTATTTGTAATGATCTTCTGAGTTCAAACTCAATGCCCTATTCACTTTAGCTGATGACTCTACACATTAATATTCAACGCCCTTTCACTAGACGTACAACTCTACAGGAACGAAGTGATTCACGGATGGATGCCACTCAACGCGGGTTGTTGTCTTGTCGGAGACAAGACGTCCCTCCTAGCAGCTCGGTGGTGTGTGTAGTCAGGTCAGACCTGAGTTAAAATGGCAGCTGCTGGAGGGATTAGCGTCGACATGGCTAGTGGAGGCGATGGTGTTGTTCGTCGAGTCGAGGGTGTTGCGGAGGTGTGTAGTGGGAGGAGAGGTGGAGGAGAGGGTGGAGTGGAGTTTGAGGTGAAAACGAGTGCGGTAGAAGGAGGGAGAAGGGTTGAGGGGGGAGTGTAGTAAAGGGGTTTGTGGAGTGGCGCTTAAGACTAATTTGGAGACGATTGAAGACCTAAAAAGGTACTTTGATAGTGAAGTAAACGATTTGAAAAGCGTGGGGAGGAAGCAGGAAATAGAGATACGATCTCTTAAGTTTTTAAGGTGGAGGTCCAAGTGGAGTGAGTGGAGGGGCACATGCGAGGATGTACCTGGAGGGGTACCAGTTGGAGACGTGCCTCGGGCTACTACTAAGGAGTGGTCCCTAGTAAGTCACCAGGGATTGATGACACACACACACACACACACACAACAAAACACCCTAAACACACACACACACACACACACCCTAAACCATACACACACACCCCAAAACAACACAGCCTAAAACACACACACACCCCACAACCCCTAAACACACACACACACACACACCACACACACCACACACACACACACACACACACACACCACACCCTAAACACACACAACACACACACACACACATACACACACGCACCCTAAACACACACACACACACACACCACACCCTAAACACACACACACACCCTAAACACACACACACACACACACACACCCTAAACATACACACACACACACACCACACCCACCCTAAACACAAAACACACCCCACACACCCCACCCTAAACACACACACACACACACACACACACACACACACACACACACACCCTTAACACACACACACACACACACACACCCTAAACACACACACACACACACACACACACACTAAACACACACACACACACACACACCCTAAAAACACACACACACATACCCTAAACACACACACACACACACACACCTAAACACACACACACACACACACCTAAACACACACACACACACACACCCTAAACACCACACCACACACACACACACCCTAAACAAAACACACACACACACACACCCTAAACACATACACACAGACACAACACCCTAAACCAAAACACACACACACACACACCCTAAACACACAACACACAAACACACACCACACACCCCTAAACACACACACACATACACACACCCTAAACACACACACACACACCACAAACCCCAAACACACACACACACACACACACACCCCAAACACACACACACACACACGCACAAAACACAAACACACACCCTAAAACACACACACACACACACACCCTAAACACATACACACACACACACACCCTAAAACACACACACACAAACCCTAAACACACACACACACACACACACACCCCCCTAACCACCCACACACACACCCTAAACACACACACACCACACACACACACACACACACACACACCCTAAAAAACACCACACACACACACAACACACACCCTAAACACACCACACCCTAAACACACACACACACACACACACACAACACCAAACACACACACACACACACACCCAACACACCCAACACACACCACACACACACACCAAACCCCACCACACACACACACCCTAAACACACACACCCCACACACCAAACACACACCCAAACAACAACACCCAAACCCCACCAAAAACACACACACCCCACACTAAAACACACACACACACACACACACACACCCCAAAACACAACACACACCTACCCAAACAACACCACACACAACACACCCAAACAACAACACACACACACACAAAAAAAAAAAACCACACAAAACACAAACCTTAAAAAAAAACCCAACAAAAAAAACCCCCTAAACAACAGCAAAAAAAAAACACACTACACACCTAAAACCCACACAAAAACACAACACCCTAAACACACACACACAAAACACACCACCCCACACAAAACACCAACACACACTAACACCACACACCACACAACACACACACCACCCAAACACACCACACCCAAACACACACACACACACACACACACACAACACCATAAAAAAAACAAACACACACACCACACCCTAAACAACACACACACACACACCCTACACACACACAAAACACACACACAAACACACACACACACAAACACACACCACACACCCCCACACCACACCCAAACACTCACACACACACACGCTAAAACACACACACACACACACCCAAACACACACACACACAACCCTAAACACACACACAACACAACGTACCCTAAAAACACACACACACACCCTAAACACACACACACACACAAAACCCTAAACACAAAAACACACACACACACACCCTAAAACACACACACACACACACCCAAACACACACACACACACACCCTAAACACACACACACACACACCCTAAACACACCCCACACACACACCCTCTAAACACACACACACACCACACACCCTAAACACACACACCACACAACACACACACACACCCTAAACACACAACAAAACACACACACACCACACACCCTAAACACACACACACACACAACACACACCCTAAACACACACACACACCTGCGCCTGACAACCCCCTAAAACAAAACCCTATACCTACACACCCTAGAAAACACCAACACACACACTTAATGGCCAGCGTGCCCCGGATGCTGAGTACCAGGGCCCGCCTCTTATGGTCCAGGGCCACAAAGAAGGGTGTCAACCCGACATCCACCCGGTAGGTGGTGTACACGAGGTCGATGTCACCCGTGGCAATCATCCCCCGGGTGGCCTCCACGTTGCACCCGCAGCATTTGTCCTCCACCACCTCAGACTCACCCGCCGGCGACGCACAGCAACGCCAGCATCTGTGGGGGGTTTGCAATTATAGTCTATTTTTTTATCCCCTTCACGCCCAAATCTTCCTTGGCTATAAAAAATTGTCTGTTGTTAGCCATAAAATTACGAAAAGTTACTGAAAAAACCAATTATTTAGTGGACAAGGATACTAAACAGGTCATAGCTATAAAACATTGCTTATACTCACTAAAAATTGTCTAATGGTACACAAATTACAATGGCAATTACGTTCTGGGCCCAAGGGGTTAACAAGGCCAAAATTCCATTCTAAACCTAAGGTCTCATGGTTAAAATGGATGCCTGTGTTACCTGGATAATAGGGTTAACTATGATAAAATACAACTGACATTTAGAAGAAGTGTAGTATTCCCTTCTCCTGCATCAAAAATCAGTCAGTAAGCAGCAAGGGGGGCACCATTTTCACCTCGTTTAAAACAATAGACTCTAGAAGACATTTTTTAAGGGGTTTCCCATTGTATCTCATGTAGGTTTATTTATGTATCTTAAGGAATTTATATATAGTGGTGTCAGCTGGGAAATTATGTTAAAATTGTTTAATTTTTGGTCATTGTTTGATTATGTGGACTATGGCTGGTTTTTTTGTTTTTTGTCAAATTTCTGTGTACATACACATTCACAGCTTATATTTTAAAATCGGTTTTAGTTCAAAAGAAATTGTGAGGGAGACTGTTAGCTCAACGAAAAGTTGAGCGCTGGGTTAAAAAATCACGAGACTCGCCAAACTGCTGAAAGTCTAACGCACTGTTCAGTGAAGTCTCCTACCAAAACAAACATGATAATCAAAAATCAATAAACCCACAGTTACTGGGTACAGGGTGTTGTGAGGAGCATGTCTCGTTACACCCCTTAAAAATCTTGCAATTTCTTACCCGCTGCTCAACCTTTTGTTGAGTAACACAGTCTCCCTCACAATTTCTTTTGAACTAAAACCGATCTTATATAAGCTGTGAATACGGGTGATTGGTCTGCAGTCAACTGTGGCTCAGGCCTATACCAATGAGCGAAAAACCTTTCCCAAAAGTTTTGGTGACGTTTTGGGGAGTCAAGCCGGGAGTGCGATAAGAAGCAATATGTCCTGGTCACTGACCATTAATGACCAATGATTTGAAAAACTGCAAGCAGGAAGTCAAGGCCGTGAGTGAGTTCCCAGACATCTTTTTTTAAAGCATTCCCCATGGGAAGCGCCGGGAGGGAATAAACAAAAATTTGTCAAAGCGCGTGACGGATGCAAGACAGCGCCAACTTCTCTGTTTTGCACTGTACATATTGTAAAGTCAGAGTTAGTGGTTGTAATTGGAGCAGTGGTCAATAAACAATCTATCAAATTTATCTATCTGTGTGTGTGTATGTGTGTTTGAAGAGGAGGAAGAAGAAAAGAAGAAGGACAAAAATAATCAGAAGGGTCAAAATAATGATATGGAAATAGTAGTTCGTATAGCCCGGCTCCCGCTGTGAGGTTACGGGGCCAAGGCAACCCACGTTAAGAGAAAATTGCCCGACACGGGTGACAAAGGGAATTTTTTTGCGTCAACTCACGTCAGCCTGATCGCCACGTTTAGACAAGACAGAGCCACGTCACGGCCACGACACTGCCACGTCACTTTTCCAGGGTAACTGACGTGGGCTGATGCACAATTCTTTTTTTTCTCAAAAATCGCCCCACGTCAGGAAGGAGGCCTCGTCAGCCCGAGTTAACCCGCTTTCCATAAAAAGTCAGGACCACGTTAAGTAGTGTTTATACTTCGTCAACCCCCGTCGGCATATCGCGGGTTGACGTAGCTCCGTAAACTCATAGTGGGACCCGGATTTATGAGAAAAATAGAAGCACGTATAATCACCCCTTAATTAAAAGATAACTTCACCCTCTAGCACTCTACCATCACCACCACACATCACCACACCCCACACACACTCACCTAGCATGGGACAAACCCTGCACAATTCTGCGGTGGAGCTGCTCACCACAAACATGGGCCACCCCTAGATGGCCAAGCAAACCTCCTGTAGTGCACGATCTTCTGAAACTCCTCCTTGCCCTCGGGGGATGAGAGCTGCAGGAACCTTGTGCTGGGTGGACGACAGGAGATGGGTGAGTGTGTGGAGAGAGAGAGGAGGAGAAGAAGAGGAGAGGGAGAGAGAGAGAGAAGAGAGAGAGAGAGAGAGAGAGAGAGAGAGAAAAGGGGAGAGAAAAGAGAGAGGGAGGAAAAGGATGAGGAGAGGGGAGAGTAGAGAGAAAGCAGAGAGAGGAGAGAGAGAGAGAGAGGAGAGAGAGAGAGAGGAGAGGAGAGAGAGAGAGAGAGAGAGAGAGAAATAAAAACTAACACAAAATTTCTCAAATACATCCAAGAACACACACAAAAGCACAAACAGCCTCATGAATGCACAAAACATGACAAAAGCATTAAAAAAAACATATATGTATCTCCCCAAAAAAAACCTTGCAAACACAAAATACACAACACACCCATACAAAAAACACAAAAATACCTCAAAAAACCCACATGAATTGATAAACACAAAAAAACCTGAAAAAAAAAAAGCATAACTATATAGTAGCTCCAAAAAAATACATCCCAGCACAACACACAAAACATGCCACAAACACACAACACACCCACACACAACAAAACCTGCACAAACACACGCCCACCTCGGAGTGATGGGGGCGCCGGAGAGGAATTCGTACGCGTCATTCTTGTGCTCTTGACGATGTCTGGCGGTTGGCTTCTGGTACTTTCCCGAGCCAAACACCGCCCGGCCACCACGACCCAGGGCACCGCGTCAAGGTCTCGGAAAACTCACTCAACGCCGGGCAATGTCGCTGAAGGAGTTCTGAAGAAAGATTACCAGAAATAAACCCGAGAAAAGATTGGGGTTTTCTAATAGGTTTTTTCAGCCCAGGAAACTATAACCCCTGGCAAATTCATCCAAACGATTACTTATACCTTTACACAAGAGATGTTTTATATCCTTTAGATTTTTTTTATTTTTATTTTTTATTTCTTTCCAAAATGGTGGTGGTCTTCCAAGATGCAGCGTCTTATAAGCCCTAAAATACGGTAATCTGCTAACCGTTCTGTCACATATCAAATACTTTTTTTTATTTGCAAAAATGACCAACAAAAAAATAGAACCTAACCTTTACTAACTAGTATAATAAAAAAACTAAAAAAAAACTATAATAATTGCGACAAAAACAGTTAACTGATCATAAAAACACATCAAAGCTCACCAGAAAAAAATAGTTTCGTCCACCAAAGTGAATTCTGTGTTCGTCTGGAATAATGCCGTAGAATTTTTTTAGTTTCTCCGTACAATGTAATTTTTTTTGTATGTGTTAATTAATATACAAGAAAACTTTAGTGTTTTCTATTTCGGACACTCAGTCATCATTCTGTTTGTGAGGACCGTCAGGTTCACACGTCTCTGGACTTAGAAGAAATCCAATCCCTTATCCCTAAATCTAGAACTTTTACAACACCCTTAACACAAAAACTATGTGGTTGCGACGCAATTTTGTACCCCAGCCACACATCCCGCATACCCCAGGTCCCCAAGCTTGTTTGTGGGAGAGGGGGGAGTATGAGTATGGGCAAACACTAGAATAATACCAAATTTTCTTACCCTATTTCCTTATAAATCAATGGAAATGTCATATTTTTCTCTTACTGGGTGAGGCTGGTCTCCTACGTCAAAAATACATAGAAATGACCCCACATGAACTCACCAATGAATCAAGGGAGCACAACAGGCACACTTGAGGGCTGTGATGTTGGTCCTCGCCCGTGGTGGCGCAGACAGGATTGTTATAGTGACGCCTGTGATTAGAGGCTCATGCCGCCCCCCTTGTCCTCCCATGCACTCGCAGTCTAAGGTAGAGTTGATGGGCAGGGCATGTGAGTGTTCTTAGGCCACTCGACGGTGCAGAAAGGTTTGGGTTTCTTCGGGGATCGAACTCGGGTCACCGAGAAACGCCAGTCGGAGACGCTAACCACTCGCTACCGCCTCCGTAGTTAGTGTACTTAACATACCTACATCCCTTTCATCCCCATCCATGAATTTATCTAGCCTCCCTAATAAAGCTCTCTAAGACTCCGCACTAACTACCTGTCTCCTGAGTCCATTCCAATCATTCACCACCCTATTTGTAAACCAGTTTTGCTGTATCTCTGACAATCACACCGGGAACACGGCAGCCGTATGGGTAAATTTCCAGATGAACACCGAACTTCCTTGGGTGGACGAAACTATTTTTTTCTGGTAAGTTTTGATGTGTTTTGAATGAATCTGCTAACCATTTCTGTCGCAAATCACTTTTTTTTTTTTTTTTAACGAGAGACTGTAGCAAACAAAAATCACACAAAAAAAAACATATTGAACCTAACCTAACCTTTACCAAACCTATCTATATCTAACCTAATCTAACCTATACTAACATAACAGAACCTAACCTACCCTTTACCTATCTAATAAAAAAATAAAAACAAATATTTGCGACAGAAATGGTTAGCAAATTCATTCAAAACATCAAAACTCACCAGAAAAAAATAGTTTGTCCTAACTAATGCACTAAAGTGAATTCGGTGTTCATCTGGAATAATAGCGCCGTATCTTAACCGCGGGTGTAAGGATACGGCTCCTTATCTCAAGCCACAGCTTATCATAACACACAAATAAAACAAAACACAAACACATAAATGCACTTAAAAACACATCAAAATAACCCACACAAATACAGCTAACAAAACAATTCATATAACACACGTCCCTTAATCCACAAACTTGCCCTTTAAACCAGTACAGGTGCCCGCAGCTCACCTGTCTCCCTACCACAGGTGTTACACAGGGTAATTTACACACACAGGTGGGGTACAGCTGGTTCCAACACCCTAGCCACCTGCCTGACCACCAAAACCATCACAAACAAGATATAACAGTGTAGGGGTTGTTAACTTGTTTGTATGTTAACGAGTCAAACTCTCGTTAGTCGTTACCGCGTGGCGGTTAACGACACGTTCGCCCAAGGTGGCAACAGAAGCGCCCAGGCAGATAAGGACAGTTGTCAGCTGGCCTCTGCCCGGGCACCTTGTATTTCTGGGTTCGGGAAATAAACTACCACAGTTCAGCTCTGCCTCTCGTTCCACCTCTCGCTCCAGTATGGCGCAGTGAGTAGGATGGGCAAAGGACAACTCCTTAATAATTTCTGACGAGGAAGACACTAATGCTTCCCTACCTACAGCATTACTGATCAAAACCGAGCTACCCTTTGGTCCATATGCTGAGAGGAGAAGTTTCCTATAGCTGGCCAGCATGGATAAATAGGATGGATGAGCCACACTATGACAAAACACTCCCTTCACACGCTCCCCCTCCAACGCTCCCCCTCCAACTCAGACACGACCAGTCAGCTCACGACCTCGCGCCCCTCGAACCCGGCCAGCAAACCCGTATTCAGAACCCAGCCTCCGGGCGGTGGGATCGCTCGGGTACCGTAACTGAGCTGACGGCGCCACGGCAGTACTGGTGCGGCTGGACGGCAGCGGCAGAGCCACGATCAGAAACAAGGCGTCACTACGCCTCAGCGTAGTAAGCAGCGAGCCCCAGGCGGGACGCAGCGGGGTCTCCGGCCGCTGTGCCGGCCAGCCACCCTACCCAAGACCACAACGCGCCAGGAGGGCCCCCAGCCATTTGAAGACTACTATTTGAATACCCTGCAAATTTTAGTGTCTAATATACTTATGTCATAGTCTGCTTTTTTTTATTTTGACATTATTGTTCCTTTCTCATGTTTCTTATACAGCATCGGATGCGACTTGGATAATTGGGGGGGAGTGTAGGGGTTTTTAAACTTGTTTGTTTGTAACGACGCTTTTCCCCAAAAGGGGCAACAGAAGCCCCCGGGCAGAAAAGGGGACAGTTGTCAGTGGCCTCTGCCCGGGCATTTGTATTTCTGGGTTGGGAAAAAAAATCCCACAGTTCAGCTTGGCTTCGTTCCACCTTCCCCCAGTAAAAGGAAATAAGAGGAAATTATGAGTGAATCTTGCATTCGTAGGTTTTTTTCATAAATAGGAGTGTATTTAGACTTGTCTATGGGGACTCACTGTTTTATGTGTTCTTTGCCTTGGGTTTTACATGGATAGGCACCCCCCGTAGGGATTACACAGGTACAGGGGCGCTACACAGCCACGTTATTGCGATATTACTGTTTTTGTTGGGGGTTTTAAGGAGCCCTGCAGGCGTGGTGCCACACCTAGTCCCCGAAGGGGGGAGGAGCAAAGAATCAGCAGGTTTGATCCTGTGCAGTTGGCCAGATTTGGGAAGGTCCTGGTGGTTTAGATTTTTAAGGCCCAAACCGGGATCGGAGAACCACCCAAAAGGTCGGCAGAGGGTCTGCGGAGGAGGAGTGGATATAGTGATTGGGGGATGCCGTGCGGTGGGGGGGTGGCGAGGGCATTTCAGGAGGGTTCAGGTGGTCCAGGTAGTGGGGCACCCGGGGCAGGAGGGTCACAGTCATGCCCCGTTTGTGTAGGTGAGAGTTGAGGCGGGTGTAGCCAATCCGGAGTCTGGTGACTGCGGTGTCCAGAGCACGGCTGGGGGAGTGGGTCCACCAGTGGTGTCGTGTGTCATGTCGTATTCGTCCAAGTGAAGTGTACTGTAAGGCGTCGGTCAGCTCTGTGTCCCAGTGTCGGTTGCATGTTGTCTGAAGGTTAGTCAGTGAATCAATCAGGTCTGTGGTCATGTCTATGGGAGAGGGGAGGGAGTGTGCCTCTGCTGCCGCCCTGTCGGCCACAGTGTTGCCCCTGACACCAATGTGGGAGGGCACCCACTGAAGGTGGATGACATGGCCAGAGGAGGATAAGTGAAGCAAGAGGTGGTGGATGTGAAAGCAAGGGGCATGGTGAGTGTGAGGGCGGTGACGGCGGAGAAGTTGGAGGGCTGTGAGGGAGTCGGTGAATATGGTTACTGTACAGGGGGAGGGCACGGTGGTGGCATACTTGATGCCCTCCCTGATGGCAAAAAGTTCTGCCGTCAGGATGGAGGCAGCGGGGGGAAACCCTCCAGGCGGTGGCAAGTGACTGGCCGGGATGTACATGGCCGCCCCTACAGACGGAGGGGCTGGCAGACGGGAGCCGTCGGTGTAAATGTGGAGGGAGTTACTGTAGCGGGTGTGCAGGAGGGAGTAAAAAAGGTACCTGCCCTGCACTGGACAGGCAGCCTTGGACCATGGTGTAGGTGTGTGAAGGGGCAGAGAAATTAGAGAAGAGAGAGGAAACCAAGTGCCCAGGGGAGAGGTCTTCTCCAGAGTGCGAAAGGAGGGGGGAGTCACCCGGATAGAAGCAAAGAAGGAGAGGGCTCTCTCTACAAAAAGGTGTGTGGGCTTGTTACGGTAGGGGCCATGAAGGTTCCCTACGTGCGGAGGAGGAGGGAGTGGAGGGCATGGCAGCTAGGGGAGGAGGCAAGCTTGGTGTAGGTGCGGACAAGGAAGGTGGAGCGTCGGTGTGACAGGGAGGAGAGGGAGGATTCTGCCTGAAGAGCTGTGACTGGGGAGGACCTGAAGGCCCCCAAAGCTATACGAAGGGCATTATTTGGATTACATCTAACTTGGGAGGAGGGAAGGTGGGGCCGCCCCCTAAACCTCACACCCGTAGTCTAAGCGACTACGGATGTAAGTGCAATAGAAATAAAGGGAGGGTATTCCTGTCCGCACCCCATTTGACCCCTGCAAGGGACTTCATTAAGTTAAGCCTCTTGAGGCACGAGGTCACCAGGTACTGTATGTGGCGGCCCCGGGTTTGGGCGGGGGCCACCCAAACAGAAAACCCAAGGAATTTTGTGGTGGGTTTTGAAGGAAATTGGGGACCCATTAATGGTGACCATCGGGATGTTGGGAATACGCCTTCGGGTGAAGCACAGAAGGCTAGATTTCTGGGCACTCCCGTCAGGCCCCAACGGGTGGTCCATGAGTGGACGGCATCAAGCCCACGTTGAAGATGGTTTTGAGCCTCCTGGATAGTGGGAGCAGAGCAAATGAGAGAGATGTCATCAGCATAGATGAGTGCATGTGTGCATGGAGGCAGGGAAAGTTGAAAGCAAAATTTTGAAGAGGACAGGACTGAGGGAGAACCCTGGGGGACGCCTCGGGTTTGGCCCGGTAAGACTGGAATGGTGTTTCCCGATCACCAGAGAGAAGGACCTGGAAGACAGGAAGGATTTAACCCATTGGAGAGGGAGCCATGCAGTCCCAGGCGGGCAAGTTTTTCAACGATGGCATTATGGGAGGAGGTGTCCAAAAGTTTGCTTGGAGGTCAAAAAAGGCTATTAGCGTGAATTGTTTGTAGGTAAATCCGTCCTGTATGTGGTGCTCCAGCTGGAGCGGGGCATCCAGGGTGCCCCGGTGAGGACGAAACCCGAACATATTTGATGGAAGAAGGTGTTTGTGTTCCAACCACCATGTAAACCCTTTACCCCGTACTATTTGTTTCTACTACTTTACTATGATTAGAGAGAAGGCTAATGGGCTATAGGAGGAAGCCTCAGACGGAGCCTTGCCAGGCTTAAGAATAGGAATTGTGATGGCATGACGCCACACAGAAGGGAACGTCCCCGACAGCCAGCTGGCGTAAAAGGACGTCCAGGAGGAGGCGGGCCAGAGCATCAGGAGGCGGCGAAGAAACTCGTTCGGGACGTTTGTCCGGACCCGCTGCCTTCCCAGCGGACAGTGCGTGTAAAGCAGAGGAAAGCTCCTGGGGGGTTATAGCAGTGCTAATTGTATGGCGGTGTGGGAAGGGGGTAACACAGGTGGGGGTACGGGGTCTGGAGAGCCGAGTGTAGTGAAAAATGTGGGAGGAAAGGCACTCGACTTTGTCGGCATCAGTGATGAGGAGGGCACCATTACTAGTTAACGGGGAAAGTAAAGGGGGGGATGAGGGTGGACCATTCCTGAAAAAGGACCAAGCCGGGAGACTGGGGAGGAGAAGGACAGGGAAGCCCCAAAAGGGGGCCCCATGCAAAACTTTTCTCATCAAGAATAACACGTTTGCATCGGGCCTCCAATAAACGGAAGGGGACTACGGAGCAAGGGAAGGGGGTTTTCTTACGCCACGCAGTAAAGGCGTGGCGTTTGGCCTAAAGGGCTGCCCCCACACTTCCGGGACCACCAGGGGACCCGGAAAGAGCGGGAGGGGTGGGAAGTGATTAGATGAAAGTGGTGGGACCCCACGTCCATCAGGGTGACGTGAGGTATTGAATTTATATCCGATAAAGGGGGAGGGTAATGGGAGGGGTAAGTGAGTTTTAAATTTTGATTGAAAGAGCCCCAGTCCCTTTGGGGGAAGGACCAACGAGGTTCTGCGTGAAGGGGGAGGGGGGTGGTGGTACTGAAGGGAAGGAAATTACAACAGGAAGATGGTCGCTCCCCCCGTAAGGGCCAGTTGTGACAGTGGTGAGGAGGAGGGGGCCATTACCAGGCAGAGGTCCCAAAGGGGGAGGGGTTCCCTAAACTGGATCAGTCTGGTAGGGAGGCCAGGTGGAGTAAGGAGAGATAAAGAAACACTGTCCGCCAGAAAGTTCGAAAGGGACCTGCCCCAGCGGTTTCTTCGGCTCCTGGGGAGGACCGGTTCCCAGAGGTCATGATGGCATTAAAATCACCCATTTTTAAAGCTGGGGAGGAAAAGCTGAGAGAACAAGTGCTGGAATTCCTGAAGGTTTTATCTAAACATGGGTGTAAATTAAAAGAACCTGAAGGGCCCTGAATCAAAGGTAACAGTCACCCCCCCGATGCTCCAGGCCACCTCCAGGGAAAGGAGTGATAGTGAGAGGGCTAGAAGAGAGGGATCGGTGGACCCAGCAGAAGCAGGCCGCCTCCCGCCCCGCCGGTCCCCTGTCCATCCTGTAGGAAGCATAGTTGGGAAAAAAAGGGGGAGAATGCGTCTGTGAGCCACGTCTCACAGACGCCAACAACTAGAGGAGTGTTTTGATGAGAGCGTGGTTTTAAAGACTGGAAGTTTCCGGTGCAAAAGGGTCGGGCGTTCCCGAAGATGAAGTGGGAGGGGAGTAAAGGACTCACTGCGTGAGTGACATAAAGAAGGTAATGAGGCCTGGGAGGCATCGAATGAGGCAGTCTCTAAGGCAGGAACCTGAAATAAAGAGATTAAAGAATTTAAGGCAATGGGTGCAATTCCCTTAATGGGAAAACTGGGCCCTGCAAAAACCCGAAGCATGCTGGGGTTGAGAAGGAGGAGGCGGCGCAAGGCTAGCACTACCAGTGAGGGCAGGGGCTGCTGGGCTGCTGGCGGCTGGGCATGGTGCTGAGGCTGTGGAGGCAGAGAAGGAACATGACGGAGTGGGGACCAGGTAATAAGGGGGTAGGAGGATGAAAAAAAAACCTCCACAGCCTCCCTATAAGGCCCCTCCGGCAGGAAGGGGGGTCTGTGCCCTTTTTTAAGGGCGGGTTTTGGTATGGTGCCGGGGGACTGTCGGCGTCTTTGGGGTTTGGGGAAGGGGATCACTGGCAGTGGGTGGGCGGGTGGGGGTGACGCAACCCGCAGCCATTGGACAATGTTGACTGTGGGGCTCAGTGGCTTGGCAGGGGCAGGCTGACTGGCAGGGGCCGGCCCTGGAGCAGGCAGGCAGGGAAGGTGCCCAGTAGGGGAGGGCAGCTCTTGTGCTGGGGCCCCCTGGGACGGAAGGTCCCCCGGGTGGATGCCCCTCAGCTGCCCCCTTCACGTCTGACATGGAGCAGGTAGCCCCGTGCTGCAGCTGTTGCACTTTCACCGCCTGGAGTAAGCCGGGCACTGCTTATAGGTGGGGCGGTGGTCACCACTAAAAAAAGGCAGGACACCGGCCGGGCACACCCTCTGCAACATGAAAGCCGCTGCAATTACTGCAGCGGACCTTCATGTTTCAGGTGGCATTACCGTGGCCAAAAAGGAAGCAGCGGGTACACCGGAGGACAGGGAGGGTGTGGGGCCGGACCCCGGGTTAAACAGCGTGTTGAAGGGAGACCCGGTCCGGGAGGGCCCCGAAATTTTAATTCTTATGGCCATGTTAGCGTCCGTCTGATCGTCCCGGACGTGAAACCGGGAGCCGTATAGCGTCTACAATTTGGTAGGGGAGTCGTCAAGCACTGTAAGTCCCGTCAGAATGTCGTTCGTTTGTCAGTTCAGGAAGAGATAGGGAAAATTCTCCCGAACATGTAGGTCGGGTCGTCGTCCGATGCAAACCCAGCACTTTACGGACAACTCCCCCAGCGTAGTGACAGACTCTGGGGGCTGGGGAAGGTTATCAAGGTTGACCACCTCAAACTTTAAAACCCCTGCCCGCCCCATGATGGTCAGAGTGCTAGACACAAATTTTTGGGGGGGAATATGGAGCCAAAAACTGCCCTGGACACCTTCCCAGGGTTAAGAAGGACCGGAGTCCCTCAGCTGACCCTTATATTATGAGGCGTGTAGGCTGGGATAAGGGCAAGCGGGAGAGCAGGAGCAGAAGCAGTGGGAGCAGAAGCAGTGGGTTAGCAACGCGGGGAGGAGGTGAGGCATTGATTGCGGCGAAGGAGCGTTGTAAGCTTGCTGGGCTTTTCAGGTTTTTGGGTCTCACCAGATGAAGGGGAAGGCGAGCGGGACCTCTTGGGGCCAGATGAGATGGTGTCCATGTGGACGTCCTCGTCAGCCGGCTGGCAGCCGTCCTCGTCAAGCGGCATCGATCACGGGAGCAGGGAGTCTAGGGCACAGGCACGCACAGGCCCCACACAGCAGAACCAGGCACACAGTACCATGTAGTGTAGTGTCGTGGTCAGCGGAAGTGGTATGGTAAGATTGCGTTGGAGGAGCCGAAGCACATACGTCTTGTCACCACCAAGGCAGCTCAAAGAGTGCGCGATATTACTGTGTCAAGTAATTACTTGTTGACTTTTTTGTTTTGTCGCTTGAGCTTGAGCTTGACTGGTTTTTTATGGTTCAGTGATGGTTTGTTTCGGTTTCATTTAAGGCATAACATTATTTTTGTCTTCAGAATAAACTGTTATGCTTTATAACTGCAAAATGTGATTATAAAAATAAATAATGAAGGAAATTATTATTGAAGATGAACCAAAATTATTATCTTATGGCAATTCTTTACCGTTCAATGATAGAAGTCCATTTGTTTTACCATCCTCACACACCGTGGAATATAATGCACGATTTCTTGGTTTATTAAAGTTAATGAAACCCAGAAAAGAGGCGAAATAATGACCTTGATTTAGCTGAACATATCACGAAGGTATAATAGTATCCAATGATGAAATAATTAAATGATTGATTAAATAAATACCTGATAAAATGATGGCAGCGGGATATAGCGTGTGAAACATGAAACAAATGAGACTTGGGACCCCACAGCTCAGTTGTAAAGTGGTGGTGCTTCTACCGTAGATAACAGTGAAGTCGCCAGTTCAACGTTTCTTTGTTATTTACAGACGTGTGGTGGCGTTAATACTTACATTTCTACATCCATGATTTCAGGAAAGTTAGAAGGAGCTATCTGGAGAGTCTGTGTCATTTTGTGTCTTCATCTGTGTCATATTAGGGCTATAAATGAACAAATTACAAAAATAAAACCGAGTGGCGACCTTAATTGCTATACCTGTAAAGTCGCCAGCTAGTATTTTAACCCAACAGTTGAGTCGCCACTCTGGGGAATTCAGGGAAATTAGAGGTAAAGTAAAACAAGTCTCTATATATATTAGCTGCGGAAGATGCTTGGATATATAAAAATTCCTCTGCCAACGTGAAAACAAATTCTATTCAAGTTTGAAAGATCTGGCCAGTCATGTGTCCTGCCGCCCGAAAGGTGATCAGCTACGGTCTGTCATCGCACGAAGAAAAACGTGAGAAGCAAAATGCGCAACAGTTATACTTACAGATACAAAGCATAAAACAACGCTGAAACAGGGTAGATTATTATACAGTCATGACATAAACTACTGTGTAACATCTTCAGTGGCACATAAAAAACAGTAGTGATATGCTATAATTCGTAATATTTGGTGGCTGGCGACATGACTGCAGGTGGCGACTTCACTGTTATCTATGGTAGGCAAAACATCAACTAATGGTGTGGGTTCGATTCCCTCACAATCCATTACGGATGTCTTAAAAAAAAAAAAAAATTACACATGAAATTTTGAGATACTTAATTGATGTTAGAATGTGAAGTAAATGAGTATGCTAAATTGAATATATTTGTAGTGATAGAAAAACAAAAAAAATAGAATATGATGATAAAACAGTGAGTGGTATAACAAGATGGGGACGAGCTTAACCTAATCCTGTGAACATGTAATTAGGTAAGAATTATATATATAAAAGCAAAACATGCAAGCTTGAAAAAAATGTAGTTTATGTTACCGTAGATAACAGTAAAGTCGCCAGGACAACTTTTTTTTTCTGTTTACAGACTTGTGGTGGCGTTAATACTTACATTTCTACATCCATGATTTCAGGAGAGTTAGAAGGGGCTATCTGGAGAGTCTGTGTCATTTTGTGTCTTCATCTGTGTCATAGTATGGCTATAAATGAACAAATGACAAGAATATCTACAAAGTGGCTATCAACAGTAGAGTCGCCATCTAGTGTTTATTTACTGAGTGTCGTACCGCTGTCGTCGTCGCCCGAAAAAAAAACGCGTAGCGAAATTTGAAACCGTCTATACTTGCAGATACAAAGCATAAAACAACGCTGAAACCGGGTAGATTATAGTCATGATATAAACTACTGTGTATCATCTTCAGTGGCACATAAAAATCAGTAGTGATGCTATAATTCGTAATATATGGCGGCTGGCGACATCACTGCAGGTGGCGACTTTACTGTTATCAACGGTAGGTAGCTCTTCGACCTTTCTTGTGGTGATGGTACATAATTAATATATGGGGACGATAAATCGGTACCTGGGGAAGGTAAGAATTTATTGGGAAGTTTACTGAGTAGCTGTATGATACATACAGTCCATACAGCTACTCAGTAAACTTCCAAATAAATTCTTTTATTTGTAG
>JACEEZ010015076.1:20000-30000 GCA_016584305.1 Chionoecetes opilio
CCTCATAGTTTTCGAGTTATTTAAGAAAATATGATATTTTTCAGAAAATCAGAGGTGTACCCCTTTTTGAGATACCTATTATATTAATAGGTAAACACCTCAAGCTTAACGTTTGTTTGTTGTTACCCTATTAATGTTCCTCTAGGACAAATAATTTCATTGGCAAAACAAAATAATTTACACCTAACATAACCTAACCTCACCAAACCTATATATAAGATCCAGGTATGTTTGTTTGTTTGTTTAGAGGATAATTCCTCAGAGCCGTAGTGATCAAACCGCTGCAGCTTATAGTGTTGGCCGAAGCCACCACCCGGGAGGGGGTCACAAATCCCTGGTAACACCCGTACCCTTCACTGCTGGGTGGACAGGGGCTCGGGTTTAAGAAAAACCACCCATCTATCTTCGCTCCGCCTGGGATCGAACCCGGGAATTCTCGGTTGTGAGCCGAGCGTGCTAAAACCCCTACACTCGGAGTACCCGTAGTATTTTCAAATAATTTATTAAAGTAAACTCTTAAGAGATTATTAGGGGTATATTATTGTACCCCTATTAAAGGGATATAATATCCTACCCTCTAATTGTTTTATACTCTAATTTGGGATGATTAAATACGGTTTTAATATCACGATTTTATTTCACCTATGTTCCTTATAAAAACATTTTACTCCGTAACTATTGGCCCAAAATAAATATGTAGAAGCAAAATTTGTTTAAAGGGTTTATGGTTCTATCGAATGCCATTATCAAAAGTCATTTATCTCTTGTAGATTTTGAGATATTTAATAGTATGTCATAAATACACCAATACAATTTTCTCACTTATTTAAACTCCAAATTCATTTTGCTATGGCTCATCTGTAAGGCCTGCTCATGTTTTTCTCTTAATCATTCAAAATAATTTCCCGTTAACCTCATAGTTTTCGAGTTTTTTAAGAAAAAATATTTTAATGAAATCAAAGGTTTTAACCTTTTTGAGATACCTATTATACCAATAGGTTTAAAACCCCAAGTTTAACGATTAATTATGTTACCTTATTTTGGTTTCTTAGGGTAATAATTAACTGGCAAGCAAATAATGTAAACCTAAACCCAAAAATTACTGTATACCTGGACTGCGCCACGGAATATCGGCCTGTTTCACAGGGCCCGAATTGCCTGAAGTCGGAGGGCCGCTCGGAGTCATATTATATATAAAATATTATATATATATTATATATAATTTTATATCTTATATATATTAAAATATATATATATATTTTATATATTATATACGCATCATATAGACTGGTTTATCAGGATTTTTATGATATACTGTAATTTCGTAAAGTTTTTTCTATAGTATTTCAAATAAAAAAACAGTAAAACACGCTAAAGAAATGCCATTACGAGACTGAAAATATCTATTCCTTCACTCTTTGTCATTTAAAACTTTGCGAGTCAACTTATCATGAAGGGGTTCAATAGAAGGCAATGTTATTAGCTTTCCCTTGATGATTTTGCCCTTCTGATAATGGGAATACCCCCATGCATAAATTAGCGTTTACCTAAATAAATAGAATCATTCAATGGTAATTTTCCGATTTTTAAGAGGTTATTTATTTAGTTAACGTAATTTATACATGGGGCTAATTCATTTATCAGAAAACGAAATATATAAGTAAATAAATAACATCATCAATCGGGAAAATTACCCGCTTGATGATTTTATTTATTTATTTAACGCTAATTTATGCATGGTTCTAATTCATTTATCAGATAACGAAATATATCAATGGAAAGCTAATAAAATTGCGCTTCTATTGATACTTCATGATAAAAGTTGACTCGCAAAGTTTTAAATGGTGAAGAGTTAAGTGAATATTAAGTTCATGCATATTTCTTCATAGTCTCGTAATGGCATTTCTTTAGCGTGTTTTACTGTTTTTTATTTGATAATATTATAGAACAAACATTTACGAAGATTACAGTATTTCATATATACTGATAAACCAGTCTATATGATAGTCCATAGACCACTATATCACTTTGTAGGGCGCCCCGCAGGCCCCTATGCAGCCCCGCAATTCAAAACATTGTCGCGTGTGCATTTCAGGTATACAGTGGTCTATGACCTAACCTAACCTAACCTCACCAAACCTACAGTCGGCGCAAAAAAACTTAGGACGCCAAAAAACTTAGAACGGGAATAACGTCCTTAGCTTTTTTGACAATTTCGTTGGGAGCGATTTAATTTTTTTACGTTTTTTGTGTATCTAGCAGTGCATTACCGTAGATAACAGTAAAGTCGCCAGGACAACGTTTTTTTCTGTTTACAGACGTGTGGTGGCGTTAATACTTACATTTCTACATCCATGATTTCAGGAAAGTTAGAAGGGGCTATCTGGAGAGTCTGTGTCATTTTGTGTCATCATCTGTGTCATAGTATGGCTATAAATAAACAAATTACAAAAATATCTACAAAGTGGCTACCAACAGTCAAGTCGCCATCTAATGTTTATTTACCGAGTGTCGTACCGCTGTCGTCGTCGCCCGAAAAAAAAACGCGTAGTGAAATTTGAAACCGTCTATACTTGCAGATACAAAGCATAAAACAACGCTGAAAGAGGGTAGATTATACCGTCATGATATAAACTACTGTGTATCATCTTCAGTGGCATATAAAAATCAGTAGTAATGCTATAATTCGTAATATATGGCGCCTGGCGACATGACTGCAGGTGGCGACTTTACTGTTATCTACGGTAGGGTGTCTGCTGTAGATTCCTCGCTGCTGCCCGCTCTGTATTTTCCAAGTCATCATAGGAGGAGGTTGTTGTGTTTGGTTCTCCAATTAACCTTCCTACACCCCCATTCGCCCCTCCATCTTCTACCGCCTCCTCCAGGTCTACTAAAGAATTATGCCGGGCAAATCTCTATCCATTGTGAAGAAGACACATATAGTAAACTTGTATCGAAGTGGGAAAACCATGGGCCAGATAGCGAGGGAGATGTGTGCTTCCAAACATACCGTCGCGGTGTGGTGCAGGCGGGTGCAAGATGGTGAGTTAGAGACTGTTTTGGCGTGGAAGAAAGGGTCAGGGCGGCCAAGAAAAACTTCAAAGAAGACTGTTCAACTGCTCAAAAGGATTATTGACATGTTTCGTTGAGCAATGTTTTATAGCTATGACCTGTTTAGTATCCTTGCCGGCTAACTAATTTGATATATTCAGTTACTTTTCGTAATTTTATGGCTGGACAACAGACATTAAGATAAGATAAGATAAGATAAGATAACTTTATTGTCACATTGAATACATACAACATGAAATTCGTTTTGGCATAAAGTTCACCCGTAAAGTGAAAATAACAATTTTACAATACAAAATTAAGTATATTAATCATACTATTTACAGAGTATCATTCCTAATACCAGATACCTGTCACCACCTATATGCACGCACCACAGTGATATAACTATTTACAGACCTAAGTTACTGGGATGCTATATAGTTGTACAGTTTTATACGCTTTGGAATAAAAGAGTTTTTAAATCTACTTGTGTGTTGCATAGGGAGTGCTAATCTCCTGCCTGATCTAAGAAAAGTGTATTGACAGTTCAGTGGGTGATTTACATCATTCATGATCTTATCTACCTGCTTCATTACACTGCTATTGTATAATTCATCTAGTGGTACAGTTTTTGCGTGGAGTCTATCCGCGGTCTTTACAATTTTCTTCATTTTATTTTTGTCTTTACATGTTATTCTTCCATACCATAATGTAATTGAGAAACACAAAATGGATTCTACTACGGACTTATAGAATAGAGACAATATTACCTTATCTACTCGGATGTTTCCCAATATCCTTAGAAAATGGATACGTTGCTGACATTTCTTGTATTCTACATCTGTTGTGTACTTGGAGAGCCTTTTAAATTTGTCATCAATGATATGCCTAAGTACTTGTATTCATTCACTCTTTCAACTTGTTCATTGGCTATAACATAGGGTCAGGCACATAATTTTTTTTACTCTAAAATCTATTATCATTTCTTTTGTTTTCTTTACATTGGGGGTTAAGAAATTTTCATTAAAACCATTTACAAAGTTATTGACTTGATTTTAAAAATTATGTATAGCAAAGGAAAGGCTTTGGGCGATTCATTCATCACCGAATTCATTTTGGTGGAGGAAACTGTTAAAACTATTTTTATGTGGTGAGTTTTGGTGTTTTATTATTGGGTCATGACAGGTTTGTATTATGAGTGAGGCGAATGTGTATCTGTGGTTTGGGGGTGTGTTGGGTTGGCTCTGTCACAGTCTGGCCTGGTGCTGCGTTCTCTGTTTGGCGATAGTTTTCTATAGCGGTGAGGCGGTGACAATAGTATTACAGTGAAAAGAGGGGACAGACAGACAGAGAGAGACAGACAGACAGAGAATATTAGACAGACAGAGAGAGAGAATATAGACAGACCCGAGAGAGAGAAAGACAGAGAAAGCAAGACGTTCTCTTGTGGCGATAGTTTTCTAAAAAGCAGCGATGAGGCGGGGCAAAATATATTACAGTGAGAGAGAAGAACGAAGACAGAAGACAGACAGACAGACAGACAGACAGACAGACAGACAGACAGACTGGACAGACAGACCACATACTGAACAGACAGACAGACAGACAGAGACAGACAGACTGAGACAGACAGACAGAGACAGACAGACAGAGAGACAGACAGACTGAGACGACAGACAGACAGACTGACTGAGACAGACAGACAGGAGACAGACAGACAGACAACAGACAGACTGAGACAGACAGACTGAGACAGACATACAGAGACAGACAGACAGAGAGGCAGACAGACTGAGACAGACAGACAGACAGACTGACTGAAAACCAGACAGAACAGACAGACAACAGAAAGACAGAAGACTGAGACAGACAGACTGAGACAGACAGACAGAGACAACAGACAGAGACAGACAGACTGAGACAGACAGACAGACAGACAGACAGAGAGACAGACAGACTGAGACAGACGACAGACAGACTGACTGAGACAGACAGACAGAGACAGACAGACAGACGACGACAGACTGAGACAGACGAACTGGACAGACAGACAGAGACAGACAGACAGAGACAGACAGACTGAGACAGACAGACAGACAGACAGACAGAGAGACGACAGACTGAGACAGACAGACAGACAGACAGACTGAGACAGACAGACAGAGACAGACAGACAGAGACAGACAGACTGAGACAGACAGACAGACGGGACAGACAGAGAGAAGACAGACTGAGACAGACAGACAGACAGACTGACTGAGACAGACAGACTGAGACAGACAGACAGACAGACAGACAGAGAGACAGACAGACTGGGGCCCAGACAGACAGACAGACTGACTGAAAACAGACGACGAACAGACAACAGACAGACAGACAGACTGAGACAGACAGACTGAGACAGACATACAGAGACAGACAGACAGAGAGACAGACAGACTGAGACAGACAGACAGACAGACTGACTGAGACGGGACGGACAGAGACAGACAGACAGACAGCCCTGAAAACAGACAGACTGAGACAGACAGACAGAGACAGACAGACAGAGACAGACAGACTGAGACAGACAGACAGACAGACAAAGACAGACTGCGACAGACAGCCCAGACAGACAGACAGACGGGACTGAGACAGACAGACAGAGACAAGACGGGACAGAAAAACATAATGAAATAAGGAAGCTACAAGAGGCTGGGAGACCAAACTAACTGTGTTTTGTGTGTGACTGTGTTTTTTTTTTTTTTTTGTGTGTGTGACTGTGTTTTGTGTGACTGTGTGGGGACTGTGTGTGACTGTGTGTGTGTGGGTGTTGACTGTGTGTGACTGTGTGTGTGTGTGTGACTGTGTGTGTGTGTGACTGTGTGTGTGTGTGTGTGACTGTGTGTGTGTATTCATCTAGTTGTATTCATCTAAAAGTGAGAAGCCCTGGGTTCGACCCCCGGCGGGGGCAAAAGATAGATGGTGGTCTTTCTTAAATCCCTAGCCCCTGTCCACCCAGCAGTGAATGGGTACCGGGTTGCCAGCCGGGGGTTTTTTTAACCCCCCCCCCCCGGGGGGGGTGGCTTCGGCCAACACTAATATGCAGCAGCGGTAGATCACTATGGTTCTGAGGCATTATCCTCTAAATAAAACAAACAAAAAAGAGAAACAAGAGTGTGAATGTGTGTGGGGACTGTGTGTGTGTTGACTGTTGACTGTGTGTGTGTGACTGTGTGTGTGTGTGTGCGTGACTGTGTGTGTGAACTGTGTGACTGTGTGTGTGTGTGACGGGGGTGTGTGACTGTGTGACTGGTTTTGCCTGGTGACTTTGTGTGGGGACGGGTGTGTGGTGACTGTGTGTGTGTGTGTGTGTGTGTGACTGTGTGTGTGTGACTGTGACTGTGTGTATGTGTTGACTGTGGCTGTGTGACTGTGTGTGTGGTGGTGTGTGTGTGTGTGTGTGTGTGTGTGTGTGTGTGTGTTTGACTGTGTGTGTGTATTCATCTAGTTGTATTCATCTAGATGTATTTTACAGGGCCTGAGCAGCGCTCGTGTGGCCCCGTCTCCATATCAACATTTTTATCATTCATCCTTAGTTCTTAGTGTTGGCCGAAGCCACCACCCCGGGAGGCGGGTCACAAATCCCGGCTAACACCCGGTACCCATTCACTGCTGGGTGGACAGGGGCTCGGGTTTTAAGGAAACAGCCCAACTGTTTCCGCTCCGCCCGGGGACGGGCGTGTGTGTGTGTGTGTGTGTGACTGTATGTGTGTGACTGTGTGTGTATGACTGTGTGTGTGTGACTGCGTGACTGAGTGTGTGACTGTGCGTGTGTGACTGTTGATAAAAATACGTTGGAAGCTGATTTAGTGCGTCATAACCGCGCCACTTAGGCAAATGGTCCCGACAGCAGCTACGCAATCCAACATTCTCCGTGTTAACCTTGCCTCCAAAACCCTGAACCAAAGACCCTACAACCAAGATAGGAAAGCTGAGGCCCTAGCCTAAGCATAATTTGTGATGTCTAACACGAGCGCCATCTGTGTGGCGTCCAATGTAACTGTTGATTGAGACTTATTTCAATCAAATTATTACTTCCTCTGACATCAAGATCAATAATGTTCTATGCATTTTTAGCACACACACTCAAACACATACACAATCAGACATAATAAAAATATATACTAAATTAAAGTATTAATGGGTGGGAATTAAACCCGGGCTCGTGTAGCCGCAGCCCGTCAGGGTGGCAAGGTTGGTAGAGACGTGAGTTCGCAATGTGCAGCGTCCCTGTGCATTCGGTCAGCGGTTCGAGTCCGCCTAGTTCGTGCTGACGTGGCGGCGCTTTGTATAGTCAATAACCTTGTAGTTGGTACTTGCAAAGTGTCTAAATAGGATGAAAATCTTATCTCATCGTGTAGCCGCAGCTGGGCGCGCTACCCTCTACACCACAAATACATACTAGTATCGGGAGTGACAACTAATATATATATACAATATAGCAACGAGCGCCGGTGCTGCCACCTAGCGGTTGTCCAAACACGACAGCACACTCTGAAACACCTGCTTTCCTATCCTGCTTGTAGGGTCTTTGCCCTGAACCTTTCCTGCATGTACTCAGGGAAGCATCGAAGCCTCAACTCTCTGCTCTTGCCGTCACTAAAGTTCAGCATTTGGAGTATTGCATTGCATTATTTACACAGTACGACGAACCGTCCTCGCGTAGCACCAAAACACATCTCTGACGATACCAACTTCAGATACAAACAGACGGCATATCGGAGAAACATATGTGTAGAGAAACTGTCCAATATAGAAATGAGAGCATCATACACATGGCAGGGTTTCGGAGTGAAGAAAACGGTTCGCTGGGAGACAAGGAGCAACAGGCAGCCAATGAGCGGCGTGTGTGAGGCTGGGAGAGGAACAATGACCAATAGCGGGCCTCGGCGTGAATCTTCCTTGGCCGGGGTGCTGTACACCTTTCCAAGCGGCCAGCCATTGCAGCCCGAGCCGGTTACTCGCGTAGAAAGTGACGGACATCATTTTATACTAGTGTGATAGCGTGTTGCGTTATTGGTGACGGTCAGGACAACGCAGAGAACGCAGTGCTGGTGATGGTAAGTGTTATTAAGGTTGTTTAAGTGTCGGGGTGGGGAGGGAAGGAGCGGTGAGCGAGGGACGGGGTGTGAGTGTGTGTGTGTGTGTGTGCCTCGCCGACATTATAATACGTGCTTGTGTGTGCGCCGTGTGGTGTGGTAATGTTGGCGTGGTTGGTGACGTTTCGGTGCCTTGTGAAGGACCTGTGACGGCGTTGTATTGATATGATGACATTGATCCACATGTTTTCTGTGTTTTTTTGTCATGTGTATGTTATTATAAGGCGTTTTTCTGCGGGGGACAGGAGGTGGCCGGAGAGAGGGGCAGGGAGAGGGAAAGGAGGGAAGGAGGGAGGGATAGAAGGGAGGTAAAGAGGGGGATGAAAGTCGCCGACTTAAGGTGATATAATGATGCTTTTCGTAAGTGTTTCAAGGGCGCTTTATTCCTTATTGACTTAGTGCATTGTTAGGCGCGGGATTACTTCTGAATGTCTCTGTGTAGCTAAGGTTAGGTGCTTAGAGTCCCTGTTGCTGGGTGCGAGGGTTTGTGTTTTTTATTTATATATATCTCTGTTCGTTTTTCTTATGCCTTTTCTCTGTTCCTGTGTTTTTTTATGTGTGTGTGTGTGTGTGTGTGTGTGTGTGTGTGTGTGTGTGTGTGTGTGTGTGTGTGTGTGTGTGTGTGTGTGTTTCAGCGTGTAAAAACCTTAGTCCTTACATTGCTTACAAACTGGTACATGTTTCTGGCGGCAATTTCATGGCTTTTTGTATATATTTTTATATTTAAACAGTTAGTAATCATATAGATGGCTTAAAAGGTAGATCAGTTAAGGCAGTTAGTGTTTAAATTATAATGTAGTTCTGTTATGTACTACCACTACTATTACTACTATTATTCTTCCGCTGCTACTACTACTACTACTACTACTACTACTACTACTACTACTACTACTACTACTACTACTACTACTACTATTACTACTATTATTCATCCGCTACTACTACTACTACTACTACTATTCTTCCGCTACTACTACTACTACTACTACTACTATTCTTCCGCTACTACTACTACTACTACTATACTACTACTACTATTACTATTCTTCCGCTACTACTACTACTACTTCTACTACTACTACTACTACTACTACTATACTACTACTACTACTACTACTACTACTACTACTACTTTTACTACTCCTTCCACCGCTTCATCCACACCATTCCACCTCCTGCTCCATCCACACCATTCCTCCTCCACCTCCTCCTCCTCCTCAACTTATTTATCCCCCTTCGTCCTATCCCACTTTTTCAACTCCTCCTCCTCCTCCTCTTCCTCTTACTCCACCTCTTACTTCTT
This sequence comes from Chionoecetes opilio, assembly GCA_016584305.1. Taxonomy (NCBI): domain Eukaryota; kingdom Metazoa; phylum Arthropoda; class Malacostraca; order Decapoda; family Majidae; genus Chionoecetes; species Chionoecetes opilio. The sequence goes on from JACEEZ010015076.1 coordinate 29,496, forward strand.
CTACCCTCCTCCTCCTCCTGCTCCTCCTCCTCTTCCTCCTCCTCCTCCTCCTCCTCCTCCTCTTCCTCCTCCTCCTCCTCCTTCTCCTCCTCCACCTCATCCTCCTCCTCCTCATCTACTTTATTCTTCTCCTTCTAGTATGGCGAAAGTGTCTACATCAAGAATACCAACCAGACACCTCTACCACAACTACCACAACTACCACCACCACAAACCCGCCGACCAGGGAGGTGACGTAACTTTCCATTTTTTTCAGGCATCAATACTGTAATCAGTGCGTCCCCAGAAAATTGAAAGGGGGGGCCAATATAATACGTATATACACTATATATATATATATTATATATATATATATTATATATATATATATATATATATAATATATATATATATATAATAAATATATAATATATATATATATATATATATATATATTATATAATAAATAATAATTTATTATAGTTTATCTTTGCCAAAGGGGGGGGGTAGGGCCCGCACCCCCCCC
>JACEEZ010015076.1:35000-74854 GCA_016584305.1 Chionoecetes opilio
ACATTGAAAGAAAGTTACAGAAAGTGAATAGAAAATTATTGTACTTAAACTTAGTAAAAAAAAACTTAAACTTAGTGAGAAAAAACTTAAACTTAGTGAAAATACTTTAACTTAGTAAAAAAAAGCTAAAAAAAAGCTTAAACTTAGTGGAAAAAAATCTAAACTTAGTAAAAAAAGCTTAAACTTAGTGGAAAAAAACTTACTTAGTGAAAAAAAACTTTAACTTAGTGAGAAAAACACTTACTTAGTAAAAATATACTTAAAACTTAGTGAGAAAAAAACTTACTTAGTAAAAATATACATAAAACTTAGTGGGAAAAAACTTACTTAGTAAAAATATATTTAAAACTTAGTGGGAAAAAAAGAACTAGTGAACGAAAGAAAAAACGTAGTAAGAAAATAAATGAACGAAAAAAAAATCCGTTAATTCGGTCACCACGCACACTACACTATCTTCGCCACATATCGTCCACAGACCGAACTTTACGGAAACACGCAGGCACATACATAGCTACTGGGTCTTAACGTAATAAATAAATAAATATATCAATTAACGTAGCTTATAGGGAGCTTAAAATTGCAATTAATATAAACTGTTCAATTATTATAAACTTCTCCTACTTAATAGCGTAGCACGTGTATGTTCGTGTGTGTGTACGTAGTTTTTAGTCGAGCAGGAAATCTCTTTATGGGGCGGAGTGTGTGTGTGCGCTAGTGTGTGTATGCATATCAACACCACCATCACCACCACCACCAAGTTCGCCGAAAGGTAAATGCGAGTTAAAATGCTGTTCATGTGGGTATTCCTTCCTTTCCTTATTCACACACACACACACACACACACACACACACACACACACACACACACACACACACACACACACACACACACACACACACACACACACACACACACACACACACACACACACATGAGTTCTTTCAAAGCACACACACACACATGAGTTCTTTCAAAGCATACACACACACATGAGTTCTTTCAAAGCACACACACATGAGTTCATTCAAAGCACACACACAAGTTCTTTCAAAGCACACACACATGAGTTCATTCAAAGCACACACACATCAGTTCTTCCAAAGCAAACACACATGAGCTCATTCAAAGCACACACACACATGAGTTTTTTCAAAGCACACACACACATGAGTTTTTTCAAAGCACACATACACATGAGTTCATTCAAAGCACACACACATGAGTTCATTCAAATCACACACACACACATGAGTTCTTTCAAAGCACACACACACACACATGAGTTCTTTCAAAGCACACACACACACATGAGTTCATTCAAAGCACACACACATGAGTTCTTTCAAAGCACACACACACACACATGAGTTCATTCAAAGCACACACACATGAGCTCTCTCAAAGCACACACACACACATGAGTTCTTTTAAAGCACACACACATGAGTTCTTTCAAAGAACACACATGAGTTCTTTCAAAGCACACACACACACATGAGTTCTTTCAAAGCACACACACATGAGTTCTTTCAAAGCACACACACACATGAGTTCTTTCAAAGCACACACACACACATGAGTTCTTTCAAAGCACACACAGACACGCATGAGTTCTTTCAAAGCACACACACACACAACACACAAACACACACGAGTCCTTTCAAAGCACACACACACACACACACACACACACACCACGCACACACATGAGTTCTTTCAAAGGACACACACATGAGTTCTTTCAAAGCACACACAGACACGCATGAGTTCTTTAAAAGCATACACACACACACACACACACACACACACACGAGTTCTTTCAAAGCACACACACACACACACACACACACACATGAGTTCTTTCAAAGGACACACACATGAGTTCTTTCAAAGCACACACGAGTTCTTTCAAACCACACACACACACATGAGTTCTTTCAAAGCACACACACACACACACATGAGTTCTTTCAAAGCACACACAGACACGCATGAGTTCTTTCAAAGCACACACACACATGAGTTCTTTCAAAGCACACACACACACACATGAGTTCTTTCAAAACACACACACACACATGAGTTCTTTCAAAGCACACACAGACACGCATGAGTTCTTTCAAAGCACACACACACATGAGTTCTTTCTAAGCACACACACACATGAGTTCATTCAAAGCACACACACACATGAGTTCTTTCAAAACACACACACACACATACATGAGTTGATTCAAAGCACACACACACACGAGTTCTTTTAAAGCACACACACACACACACATGAGTTCTTTCAAAGCACACACACACACACACGAGTTCTTTCAAAGCACACACACATGAGTTCTTTCAAAGCACACACACACACACATGAGTTCTTTCAAAGCACACACACACACACACACACCACACACACACACACACACACACACACACACACACACACATGAGTTCTTTCAAAGCACACACACATGAGTTCTTTCAAAGCACACACACACATGAGTTCTTTCAAAGCACACACACACACATGAGTTCTTTCAAAGCACACACAGACACTCATGCGTTCTTTCAACTCACACACACATATGAGTTCGTTCAAAGCACACACACACACATGAGTTCATTCAAACACACACACACACACATGAGTTGATTCAAAGCACACACACACACATGTGTTCTTTTAAAGCACACACACACACACACAGTTAATTCAAAGCACACACACGAGTTTTTTCAAAGCACACACACACACACACATGAGTTGTTTCAAAGCACACACACACGAGTTCTTTCAAAGCACACACACACACACACACATGAGTTGTTTCAAAGCACACACACACGAGTTCTTTCAAAGCACATGAGTTGTTTCAAAGCACACACACACACGAGTTCTTTCAAAGCGCACACACACACACACATGAGTTCTTTCAAAGCACACACACACACACATGAATTCTTCCAAAGCACACGCACACACACACACACACACATGAGTTCTTTCAAAGCACACACACACCACACACACACATGAGTTCTTTCAAAGCTCACGCACACACATGAGTTCTTTCAAATCACACACACACACACATGAGTTCATTCAAAGCACACACACACATGAGTTCTTTCAAAGCACACACACACACACATGAGTTCTTTCAAAGCACACACACATGAGTTCTTTCAAAGCACACACACATGCGTTCTTTCAAAGCACAACCACACACATGAGTTCTTTCAAAGCACACACACATGAGTTCTTTCAAAGCACACACACACACACATGAGTTCTTTCAAAGCACACACACGAGTTCATTCAAAGCACACACACACATGAGTTCATTCAAAGCACACACACACACATGAGTTCATTCAAAGCACACACACATGAGTTCTTTCAAAGCACACACACACACGAGTTCTTTCAAAGCACACACACACACACATGAGTTCTTTCAAAGCACACACACAAGAGTTCTTTCAAAGCACACACACACACATGAGTTCTTTCAAAGTACACACACACATGAGTTCATTCAAAGCACACACACATGAGTTCTTTCAAAGCACACACACACGAGTTCTTTCAAAGCACACACACACACATGAGTTCTTTCAAAGCACACACACACACATGAGTTCATTCAAAGCACACACATACACATGAGTTCATTCAAAGCACACACACACATGAGTTCATTCAAAGCACACACACACACTCACACGAGTTCATTCAAAGCACACACACACACACACACACACACACACACACACACACACACACACACACACACACACACACACACACACACACACACACACACACATGAGTTCATTCAAAGCACACACACACATGAGTTCTTTCAAAGCACACACACACACACATGAGTTCTTTCAAAGCACACACACACGAGTTCTTTCAAAGCACACACACACACATGAGTTCTTTCAAAGCACACACACACACACGAGTTCTTTCAAAGCACACACCACACATGAGTTCATTCAAAGCACACACACACACACTCACACGAGTTCATTCAAAGCACACACACACACATGAGTTCATTCAAAGCACACACACACACACACACATGAGTTCATTCAAAGCACACACACACATGAGTTCTTTCAAAGCACACACACACACACGAGTTCATTCAAAGCACACACACATGAGTTCATTCAAAGCACACACACATGAGTTCTTTCAAAGCACACACACACACACGAGTTCATTCAAAGCACACACACATGAGTTCATTCAAAGCACACACACACATGAGTTCTTTCAAAGCACACACACACACATGAGTTCTTTGAGTGTGTATAAGCATTATATACACACACACACTCACACATGTATTCATTCAAAGCAATATACTATACTCTTCTTCTTCATTTAAATCAGTGATCTTCAAGCTTTTTGATGTCGTCCACCCCTTGTCGTGATTCCGTAAAAGCTGTCCATCTCAATTTTTTTTAATCTCTAAACTCTCACGGCTCTTGACATTGTAAATCTAACTATATCAATCTACAAAATATATAGGTAGGAAAAGGCAGTTTCACTCATCTTAAATTTACAGTTGACCTATTCTTCTGTATTGTAGTAACACATGCAGTCTAAAACTATAAATATACAAGACAAAAATAAACATACCCTAGGAATTCCAGAGCAAATACATTTTTCTTCATGAAACTAAATTAAAATTGCACCTAATATTCGTTATATTTAGTAATCCAGAAAACAAAGCCTTTTCCTTCAAGTCTAAAAAATCAGTGGCCTGGCTGCTGTTGCAATTTGTCTGCTATCAGCTTAAATCGATGCACGAGATGATTGACCCACCTGTCCACCCCAGGGCAGCCGTCCACTCAGGTTGAATAGCACTGATTTAAATCCTTTTTATAATTATTACCCACTATTATTATTGCTATCATGATGTGTAGTAGTTGTAGTTAGCGTGTCGTTGCAGGTGACGTGGGTGCTGCCAGATGCCACAAAGGTGAGGTTCACGGACTGAGCCACGGGTTTGGTTATAACATGTTTATGCATTACTCTCCGGTATCTTTATTATATCTATGAATACCTATGACTATCTATGTACCGTTCGTATTGCTTTCTATACGTACCTTTTGTACATAAGGCCGTACCTTTTCTATATAAAGTTGTCTATTGTTAGCCATAAAATTACGAAAAAGAAACTTAATAAACCAAATTAGTTAGTCGACGATTATACTAAATAGGTAAAAAGATGGGAGCATACGCTAAGCTGCGCGTGGCATGCGGTGCTCATCTCCGTGGCATTAGCCCTTAGAGCCTGTGGTGGGTGAGGACCCGTTACCCCGGGACACAGGGCTAGTGTGACTCCCGGGTTACCACAGTTACCTTCCCCAGGTTACCCCAGGTACCCATTTATCAACCCCGAAAGGAAGGAAGAACAGCTGGGTAGGCTGGTCACCGGCTTGCCCTGGCAACAGGTCTAATCTACAACTAATCAACAACTAATCAACAACTAAACAGGTCATATCTATAAAATATGGCTTATATTCACTAAGACTCGTCTAATGGTACCCAAACTACAATGAAAATAACGTTCTGGGTCTCAAGGGGTTAACGTCAGATTTTCCCACATTGTCTTATGACAGCGGTGGGCAACCTGCGGCTTTCAAGAGACCTGTGCGGCTCCTGCCACCTGCTGAAAAATGTCCAAATTATCCTTAAAAGAAAAAAAGCAATAGAATACTGGCCTTGATAGCCGCAGTACAATAGTGTATGTGACCTAGGTCCTAGGTCTCTAGGAAAATATTGGGATGCATTTTTGAATCTCTTATTAACTTGTACTTGCTCGTAATTTGCGTTCATAATTAACACATTGGCTCCATCAGCACTGCTGCCCTGCCAAGCTTGAAGAAACTGGCTACTCTCAAATTCTGGGTGGCCGACCTCTGTCGTATGAGGTCAGACGGTCGATGATACGCTTCCAATTCTGTTGTCGGCGTTCATCATTTAAATTTGCGGCATGAGTTTTACGCCCCGGATGCTCTTGGTGACAGACAAGCCCAATTTACGGCTGAGGGCCCAGGTGGATTGCCTGCCATGGCTAACGACCACCACCTGCCCGGGACGCATTGCACACACCGCCACAAAATCTTCCTTCCTTTCCAATATTTGTATAGGAATCCAGCATTCCGTGCAAACTTTGTACTGTATATACCAATACAGGGAGTCACAGAAGGTGCAACCCATTCACTGGACAATAATGTATTAATGAGACAAGGTACACTAAACATGACTCTATCACCTGATAGCTGACACAATAACAATACATAGAAGTCAAGGGGTGAAGTCTCTGCCACAAGAGGTGAATGTATTTCAACACCTGCTCCAAATGGAGAGGCGGTGGCAGAGTGGTTATCGTCTCCGAGTGGCGTTCTCGGTGACCCGAGTTCGATCCCGAGTGAGACCCATAAATCCACTTAAAATCTTTCTGTACCGTCTATCTTGGTCTAAGAACACCCACATGCTGCCCATTAACTCTGCCTTGGATTGCGAGTGCATCGGAGGACACAGGGGGGCGGCATGAGCCTCTAATCACAAGCGTCACTATAACAATCCTGCCTGCGCCACCACGGGCGAGGGCCAACCATCACAGCCCTCAAGTGTGCCTTCAGGGCCTGCCATCACAGCCTTAGAAGTCACTGCCTAACAGGCACTATAGGCATAAATGTAAAAAAACCAAAAAAAAAACCCGTCTTGTCTGAGGCAGTGCTGGCTCCTTAGAGGCAAGGTGTTGACCACTCTGGTGCCACTCTGCCCTCCTGACGGCTGCCATCTTGGTGCCACTCTGCCTTCCTGACGGCTGCCATCTTGGTGCCACTCTGCCTTCCTGACGGCTGCCATCTTGGTGCCACTCTGCCTTCCTGACGGCTGCCATCTTGGTGCCACTCTGCCTTCCTGACGGCTGCCATCTTGGTGCCACTCTGCCTTCCTGACGGCTGCCATCTTGGTGCCACTCTGCCTTCCTGATGGCCGCCATCTTGGTGCCACTCTGCCTTCCTGACGGCTGCCATCTTGGTGCCACTCTGCCTTCCTGACGGCTGCCATCTTGGTGCCACTCCGCCTTCCTGACAGCTGCCATCTTGGTGCCACTCTGCCTTCCTGACGGCTGCTATCTTGGTGGTGACGGCCGCTGCAGACCACCCATGGATTCAGGACGAGGCTCCTAGACATGTTCCTTCAAGAACACATTATAAAATGCCGTTGAAAGCATTATAAAATGCCGTTGAAAGCATTATAAAATGCCGTTGAAGCATTATAAAATGCCGTTGAAAGCATTATAAAATGCCGTTGAAAGCATTATAAAATGCCGTTGAAAGCATTATAAAATGCCGTTGAAAGCATTATAAAATGCCGTTGAAAGCATTAAATAATGCCGCTGAAGCATTATAAAATGCCGTTGAAAGCATTAAATAATGCCGTTGAAGCATTATAAAATGCCGTTGAAAGCATTATAAAATGCCGTTGAAAGCATTAAATAATGCCGTTGAAAGCATTATAAAATGCCGTTGAAAGCATTATAAAATGCCGTTGAGAGCATTAAATAATGCCGTTGCAAGCATTATAAAATGCCGTTGAAAGCATTATAAAATGCCGTTGAAAGCATTATAAAATGCCGCTGAAAGCATTATAAAATGCCGTTGAAAGCATTATAAAATGCCGTTGAAAGCATTATAAAATGCCGTTGAAAGCATTATAAAATGCCGTTGAAAGCATTATAAAATGCCGTTGCAAGCATTAAATAATGCCGTTGAAAGTATTATAAAATGCCGTTGAAAGCATTAAATAATGCCGCTGAAGCATTATAAAATGCCATTGAAAGCATTATAAAATGCCGTTGAAGGCATTATAAAATGCCCTTGAAAGCATTAAATAATGCCGTTGTAAGCATTATAAAATGCCGTTGAAAGCATTATAAAATGCCGTTGAAAGCATTATAAAATGCCGTTGAAAGCATTAAATAATGCCGTTGAAGCATTATAAAATGCCATTGAAAGCATTAAATAATGCCGCTGAAGCATTATAAAATGCCGTTGAAAGCATTATAAAATGCCGTTGAAAGCATTAAATATTGCCGCTGAAGCATTATAAAATGCCGTTGAAAGCATTATAAAATGCCGTTGAAAGCATTAAATAATGCCGCTGAAGCATTATAAAATGCCGTTGAAAGCATTAGATAATGCCGCTGAAGCTTTAAAAACCGTTAAAAAGCATTATAAAATGCCGTTGAAAGATTAAATATTCCCGTGAAGGGTGGGAGAGGACTAAAATTTTACCGGGTTGGGTTTGGGTTTAGTAATTTACTTTTTTTTTTTTTAATCTCTCCGCACTTTTTTATACGTTTTAGAGGATCTAAAGGGGTTTTGTGAAGGTGGGATAAAAAAAAACCCCTTTAAAAAGGGGCGGGAAAGGTCTCTAGAATTTACCAAATGTGATTCCGATTTCTTTAGTTTTAACAAAATTTTTTCCCCCCATATTCTCATTATTTTGGTATGATTTGGGGCATATTATGGTACATGAATGAAACCAGGGTTCGAGCGAATAGAAACCCCAGCATTCGATTTTCATTAAAAAACCTATTTTTTCCCTGGGGGCGGGGCCGCGGGGGGGGGGCCTGGCCAGGGTCCTTGCCCCCCCTTAAATCCGCCACGGGCCGACGCCACAGGAAATTTTTATTTTGGGTGGTCTATGCTGTACGGTAGGGGTAAGAATTGTAAAAAAAAGAAAGGCCGAGGCTATGGAAATTTTATTTTAGGATGGTCTATGCTTAGGGGTTTAATAATTTCGAGAATGGAAAGTAAAAAAAAAAACGAAAAAATCAAATACCGATACGGTAATCCCGGGTTTTTTGGGGACGGTACGGTATACCGGTACGTAATTCCCGGGTTTTGGTGAGGAGTCCCGGTATTTTTCCGAAAACCCGGTACGGAAAATACCGGTTTTTTCTTAAACCGCACCCCCCTAATCACAACATTTCCCCAACAGAGTTGCCGGGTTGGGACGCCATTCGCCAGTTCGCGTTTCGAAATTCCCAAAATCGCCGACCAAAAACCCCTCCCCCCCCCCCCCCCCAAAAATATCCGCCAAATTTGAAAAGGACACAGGTTGACCATACACACTGCAAAAAAAAAAACAACAAGGAGAGAGAGAGAGAGAGGAGAGAGGGGGAAAAGGGAGAAAAGAGAGAGAGGAACGGGGAGGAGAGGAGAGAGAGAAGAGAGAGAGGGTGGGGGAGAGGAGACTGGGTGACCTCAGGTCACGTTCGAGGAAAGGAAGGATGTGTAAAGGGGGGTGTAAAAACTGTGTGGGGTCCCCAGGGAGACTGGAAGTCGAAGTCTCTTTCTCTGAGAAAAAAAAAGGACTTCTACTTCGAGAGAGAGAGAGAGAGAGAGAGAGGGAGAAGAGAGAGGGGAGGAAGAGAGAGGGAGAGGAGAGAAGAAGAGAGAGAAGAGAGAGAGGAGGAAGAGAGAGGGAGGGAGAGAGAGGAGAGAGAGAAAAGAGAGGGAGAGGAGAGAGAGAGAGAGTTATTAGCTTAAATTACCTTGGGTTTGTTTTGTTAGGCAAGATAAATAAAAAGCCCATGTCTTTTCCCTTTAAGGTAGAGCCTGGGGAATATTGATAGCTTAATGTTGGGTAGAAATTTTTACAGCAAAGCTTTTTCTATGATGAAGCACGAATGTGCTTAGTTTCTAAACTTTCACTTGCATTCTTTTCCCTATCTTTTTTTTTATAAAGTTCATTGAGAAAATAATCTCCCGTTAATCTGCCTTCAGTAGGAGGGAAGGGGGAAGGGAGGGGGAAAGAGGGAGCGTCAGGGAAAAACTTATGTCTGGAGGGGTTACTGCAATCAGCACCCATACGTAATCCCCCCACACGCCCTCCCACTCTCATTTTCTGTGGAGATTTTGACGTCGAAAAAACGCTTATTTGTGCCAACAAGTAATAAAAAGGTTGATAAAACCCTGTGTCCTAAAAAGAAATGAACATGAAAAACACCCAAACAAAACGCCAAGCAAAATAGAAAACCACCCAGAAAATCCGCCCAAACCCCAGAGCAAAAAAATTTCCCCGTCAGGGGTATAAATATCGCCCAATTTGGCGTGAAACCCGCCCACCTGGCAACCTTGACCCCAAAAGTAGTACGTACTGTGCCTGCCCCCCCGCAAGCTCTGATTATTATCAACCCCTATTAAAATTTATTCTTGTAACATATTTGTACACTTTATTTTTCAAAACATCACATTTAAACCTTCACTTCGCTATCTATTAGAAATTTAAATCACGGGGTACTGATAATTTTGGTATGTGGGATACCCCAGGAGCAAACGCAAAATTAAAACTCAAAAAAAAAATTTTGGCTTTTTCAAGCACAGCCATGACCTTGGCAATTTTGGGGGGGTTTAAAGGAGGCAGCAGCAGCAGCATTTTAAGGGGGCGCAGCAGCGCTGTTAAGGAGTCCCCTGCTTTTGGGTTGTTTGATTTGAATTGTATATATTTTAATGTTACACGAACAAACTTAAATCCCCACAGTGATGATGTCTTTCCCCCACGGTATAAACCCCCGGGGAGGGTTTTGATTTTTGTGGGGTTTTTATTTTGTTCCCCTTTTAATTATGTGATTTACACCGTGATTCTATCCCTATTTATCCTGCTTTGTTATCACTTTATATATATACAATTGTTGCCATTTATTACTACTACCATGGGCACTACTGATAATGAAAACCCAACAACTAATAATAATAATAATAAAAAATATACAAGTGCAATAACAAATAGAAAAGGATAAAATAAAAAAAAATTATGATAGTTATAATAAAAGACAATTTTGCCTCATGAATTTTTTTGAAAAAGGTTGTTACTCTTCTTGTAGGTTTTTTTAGGGAAAGGGGTTTCACTCCATTTTGATACTGGTTGACAACCTGTAAGGGGTGATTCCCGATGACCCCCTCTTGACGGGTGGAAAACTGCTTCGTTCCCCAGAATACACGTAAAATAAAGTGGTAGTAGGGCTAAACGTGGTGAGCGGTTTACTAATTATAAGTATTTTAGTGCCAAAAGGATTCGAGTAAGAAATTACTAAAAAGAAAATTGTATTTATGTACATTGTGGGGGTTTAACAATAATAATGTAGGTTTCTTTAAGAACGGCCAATGAAACTAATGTTAATAGACAGACCCGGGGAACAGTTAATGACGCGACAAGGTATCCCACCCCAGGGTGGGGTACACACAGACCCGGGAAAGGTGTGGGTGAGTAGGAGCGCAAGGCTAAGCTCTCCTCTCTTCTCTGTGTCTGTCTGCTGTCTCCTCTCCGGGCATTTGCTGAATAAGGAAAGCGCCGGAATGGCGGTTCCAGTGGCATGCTCTCGGGCCTTTTGGCACTTCGTAAGCGTCATACCCTTGGGCAGAGCGCTGAGTGACACACAACACTTGTGCGTGCAGCCCGGAAACCAGGGCGAGGTGTCACTCGGGAAAGGTGTCAGCACCGCATCCGCTACAAGACACTCAGACACTCGGAACCCTGTTTAGTATAGATTAACACATAAAAATAACCAGTACTCTAATATCGCTCCCCCCTTAAAAACAATGCGTCCTCGTTTGTAAAAAGACATGAAACCCAAAAATGGGTTAATCGTTGTATTATACCGATTCTCGTTTTCCCAAACCCTTACAAATACCTATACAAGGTGGGGGTTTTACATAAAAAACATAGCAAAGAGGAATTTTTGGGTATACAGGAGTAATGATATAAGGACAGGCTGAAAAGGTTATCAAAAACTGGTAAAAATTTTACAACGAATCAAACATGAGTTATTAGAATAAAAATTAACTCAAATTTGTATAAGTTTAATACCCTGCAAATTTTAAAAAGTGCGTTTGCCAAAACTCTCCCGGTAGTCACTTAAAAAACACGAAGTGTGGAGGGTGAAGATAAAACACAACGGGGCCCCTTGAAACGGGAGAATAGCAGGGCAGTATTTTTTTATATTTATATTTTTTTCTTTTTTTTATGAACTATTAATTTTTTTGGGAGTACAGCTTCTCAGCTAATAAAAAATAGATCCGGTCTGAAATAAAAATTTTTCACGTAAAGATAGCATGTTTTTTTCATTGCATATCAGGGGAAAGATTTTTAAAAATCTCTAAGAAGTGATAAGAGTGCTTCAGCTAGAAAGTATTCTAAAAAAAAAAAAAGTCATAAAGAGTGCCCAAGGGAGAATTAATCTCTTTTTACACGAGTGCTTGTAGCATGGCTGCTAAATTTAAAATTTTTTGGTTAAATATCCTTACATAGACAAAAAATTTTCCCCGGGAGAAAACTTGGAAAAAAAGCATAGTGGCCTGAGGAAAAGTCTTTGGAGGGGGAAAAAATACCTACCGCAAAAGGATGTGTTAGAATTTGATTCGAGTTGTAGAGGAGATTTTTGAGGGGCAGTAAGGTTTTTTTATGTTACAAACGGAGGGATTTGGAGGTGATTACAGTTATCCCAATTAAGAATTAATCCCCAAAAAAAAGGTTAACTTCCCCGTACTGTCATTTCCGCTTTCAGAGACTAGGAGTACATTTTTATACATTATACAGCAAATAGTTCATCACATTCTAAATTTGTTTTAAAAGTCAATACTTCATAAGCAAAACTTTAATTTAAATTTAAAATTATCTCCCATTCCCGGTTTTTAAAACAATTCAAGAAGGAGAATTGAAATAAAATATATATAATTTTATATATATAAAATATATAATTTTTTATATATATATAAAATTTAAAAAATATAATAATTTATTATTTTATTATTATATATAATATATATATATATATATGAGGGGAAAAACAAATTTTTAAGAATTTCAAAAATTATGAAAATTAGCGGAAGCATATTTAAAAAAACTATAGAAAAAAAAACAACAAATTAATTTCTTGAAATTCTTTCCAAAGCTATTTAGGCAAAAATAAATGTGAAAATATATATCCACCCCTAAGTTAATTTATGTAAACGAGTGGCGTTTTAAAGAGCCTTTTTAAGGTCACCGGTTTTATACTCCTAACATTGTGTGGAGTTTTAGCAAAGGCAAGTCCATCAGTACTGCTGATCAGGGGGGAGGGGGGGGGGGTTTTCCAAAGGGGAGCGCACAGAGAGAGGAATGATGAGTAGACATTTCCCGGGCCCGGGGGGTGGCTGGTGCTGGCTGTAAGGCTGGCTGTAAGGTGGTTGTAAAGGGTGTGAGGCTGGCAACAAGGCTGTGAGGTGGCTGAGTGGCTGCTGGGGTGGCGTAACTGTGACAAAGGGGTTTGCTGAATTGAAAAATTTGGGAAATTAAGAGTCGGTAGTTTTAAACCCCCGTCCTTCTTCATGAAACAATTCAAATCTTTTCCTCCCTCTGTGCCTGAAAAAACTTGTACGTTGTTTGTCCCTTGATAACCTCTTCTTCCCCGCGTCCCGTCCTCGTTCTTGTCCCCTGAAAAAAAAAAAACTGTAGTCCCCGAGCAATTTTAAAGCAAGAGAAACTTTTTCTTCCCGTCACAACAAATTTGTGGTGGTGGACAGTGATGATACAATGGGAAGAGGAGGCGATCGTTCCGCGAGGTCAGGTTTGACAAGCATGATTTTAGCAACTTCTCACTCTTTACCTCTGCTTGTCTCTCCAAGCTTCTTTGTTACTTATTCACGTCTCATGGTAATTCCACTCTTTACGGTATTAATTTAGTATGTACTCGCCAGTTATTTACTTAAGGCACGTAACTATATTACAATTTTATGTTGCACTACCCCGGTCTCTTTTTTTGTTACGACATTACCATTATGTGTTGTAACGGACACTTGCGTGATGTAATGTTATCTCATTCCCCCGCTATTTCATAATTATTTACCCTTCTTAGTTTGGTTATTTTTCGGGGTAACGGGTTTTACCCATGTTATACTGGTTGACAACCCGTAAGGGGTGATTGCCCGGGTGACGCCCTCTTTATGGGGTGGGAACTTTCTTTGTTGCCCAGAGGTACACGGAAAAAAGTGGTTGTATGGCTAAAGGGGGTCGGCGGTTCACGTAATTTATAAGTATTCTTTGTGCCAAGGATTTGAGTAAAACAATATATAAAAAGTATATATTGTATATATATTACACTTTTGGGGGGTTTATACAATAATAATGTTACGCGTCGTTAAAATAGGGTCAATGAAATAAGTCTAAAAGAAGAGCCGGGAACAGTTAAAGCTGACAAGGTACCCAAACCCCAGGGTGGGGGACCACAAAACACCCCCGGAAGGGGGTGAGTGAGTGGGAGGCAAGGCTAACGCGTTCCTCTCGTTTTTGTGTTCTTCTGTCTGTCTCCTTCCGGCCCGTTGCTGATATAAGGGGAAACGGCCCGGGAAAGGCAGGGTTCGTGGACATGTTTTCAGGCCTTTTCACTCTCGAAGGTCATCATCCTTGGGGAGAGCGCTGAGAGACACCACACAACTTTTGGGTGCAGCGGAACCAGGGGAGGGGTTACCCAGGAAAAAAGGGTCAGCACTCGCATCGTACAAGCACTCAGACACTCGGAATCCGTCTTAGTATAATTTAAAACTAAAAATATAACCAGTACGCTAATAAAGGGTTGGCCAATGATTCCCAAACGGTAAAAAACACTGGGGAAAAATTTTTCATTTCAAAAAAAATAGGCAAGAAATATATAAAAATAAGTTTAAAGTTTCCCCAAATTTGACGTAACTGAAGAAGCTCCAATAGTCGTGACGTCACGAGTCATAAGGCTCGGGAGGTACGAAGGCTATGGCGTACGGTGTGTTTAATATAATGACACCAGCAAAGCCATATTTTTCAAAGGAAAGGGAATATACAGATTTGGGTGATGTGCAAATGTGCACTAAAGCCCCGTCCACACTATGCCCATGCAGAGTGCACGAGGCAGGTGGATGTGTTTAATGACACCCCTGGCCGACGTGTGCCTCACCCCATGGGGGGGAAGCGACCTCCCCACAATTATAGTTCATTGCAGTTTTTTTACCACCCACATATTTTTTCATTTAGACGTGTCCCATATACCTCATAATCGGGAAAGGATGATTATTACGAAAATCGGTTTTACCCCCTTAAAAATCACATTATCTTTGTCCCCCTTTAGGTGCATGCTAGATGCATGGGCACACCCGTTTTTTCAATGAGCAACTCCCTTGACAGCTCGATGTTTTTTGCATTTGAGAAAGACAATTTGCAATGGCGGTTTGAAGACTTTTCTTCATGATTGGAAGCAACCGGCCATCTTCCCCAAAACCCCCATATTTTTCAGTGGAAGAAGGACAGTGTTTGGGAAGTGTGGCGATGTACAGGTGATTGGCAAAAGAGACATTAAAGAAGACAGGAAACGGTATTATTACAGGCAGATACGCATATCCTTTTTTTTTTAGCAAATAAATGAGCACGGATTTTATTAAGGACGTATAATCTGCCCCTTTCCGTAAAAAACACAAAAAAAGCTGCGGGGTTCACTGGGCAACCCATCATTTGGCCTGAAACAAGGAGGACAAATTGAAAATGCTGGCATTTTGCCCAAATGTTGAGGCAAATGTTGTGCCCTCTTTTTTCCCGTCTGAATGGATAGCTGACGAATCGCAGCCTGGCTAGACATAACAATAAGAAGGGGTCAATTTGTGCAAAGGGTCCTTATCTATAGGGTAGCCGTAGGGCCAAGAAAAGTGAAATAAGATTTTTTCGATTTGGCGGGTGATTTTTTATGTAAAAAAATAATTTTAAGGGTAGTTTGTCCGTTTCAAAATTTGGTTTGAGCACCCTTTCTATGCGAAAATGGATTTTATTTTATGCAAAAAAAGCTTAGCCCCCCCTAAAAAACGGTTCATTTTCCCCTATCATCAATTTTGTGTCTTTTTTAGGAGGTTTCTCCCTTTTAAGACAAGTGGGCAAAAACGCAACTAGACAGAGTTCTGGGTCCAAGTGGGGCCTTTATGGGGGGGAGGGGAGTTTGCTGAGAGTAAGGTGCCTACGTATCGCGGCGTGATGAAAAAAGGGGAACCCTTTTCCTTCCCAAGAACTCAGGGGAAACCCCGGAGGGGGGTTGAAAAAAGGGGGGGTACCCAGTGAGAGACATTGCGAAGGATCTGCCCCCCAGGGTTTGCTTCCCCCGGGGAAGAAATCAAAGGGCCCATTTGCACCTCCAGGGTTGTTATTGCCCGGGCCCGTGCCCAAAGAAGGATGCTCTTTTTTGGAAGGTTATTTAAAGTGGTGAGAGACGAGCCCAAAAGCGAAAAGGAAATTCTTTGGAGAAAAATATGGACGGGGGCGTTTGACAAAACGGCCGGGCCCTCAAAACAAATTTTCCTCTGCAAGGCCCAGGAATCCCCTGTTTCCCAACCCCCAGCGGGTGCCCGCAGAAAACACGTGCAGTGTGACTCCCCCCCTGGCAAGCAAAGCCCCCTACTTTAGCCCGTGGAGTGGGGGCCTGTACACCAGAGGATCAAAGTTGGGGGGAGAGTGCAATGATGATAAACGGGGTTGAAAAGAATGAGTTCCATAAACCAAGGGTAAAAGCAGCAAAGAGAAAGCAGTTGGAAGAGGAGGCTAAGCTGAAGAAACGAAGCGGAAAGGGTGAAAGGGCAAAGTCTTGAGCTTTAGGAGCAAAATGTTCCCCAATCCAGGCTGAAGATCACCCCGGATTTTGAGGATGGGACGGAGGACGTTTTACCCCCCCCACTCAAGGGAAGGGGGCAGGGGCAGCAGGGGGGCTGCCATACTGGGGAGACCGACGCTCAGGGGAAGGCTGGGGGGCCCTGGCAAACCCCCTTTTTGATTTCGTAAATTTGGGCTGCCCGCTGCAAGAAGAAACCCAAAGCCGTCCCGGAACCTGGCGCCGGCAAACTCCGGTTTTGACGTTTCCCCCCACTGCTGCTGCTGCCCCTTTGGGTTTTGGATTCCCCCCAGGAACCCCTTTTGCTGACGGTCACCCCCTCTCCAACATGTCGTACCTGGTCTGCGTCCTAACAAAATGAGGAGGGCCAGGCAGGATTCCATGGCATCCGGCCCCGGGGCCTTTACCAGGGGGAAACACCGGGTACCAAAATAGTTGGGGTTTGGGCGCTGGAGGAAGGACAAGACCGGGCCCTGGTGGGCCGCCGCTATGGGAAACTGCACCCAAAGGGTTTAATCAGGGGGGAGCATTTGTCCGTGAAAAGAGCAGCCATCTGGAAAGGGACCTTTTGGGACTTTTTTACCAGAGGACCCCTGGCCACCTGAGAAGCCTGCGTTTAAGGGGGCTAAGGCTCTCTATGATTTGCTGGTGACATACGACCCACCCGACTCACTGGTTTGTACTGCAAAAGGGACTTTAACTAGGGGAAAACGTGGTGGAAGGGTGGTACTCCCCTCCCATTTGGAGAAGATGCTGGGAAAGCAAGCCCCTCTGGGGTATAGCGTGTTGCCCCACAAACGAGTTGCCCCTGCGACCCCTTTTCACCGCATCGACGGGCCTCCTCATCTGACACTGGCTTCACGGGTCCCGTGTGGTCTGCTGTCCGCGGAATGAGATGCAGTACAACGCAAAAGTTTTAGAGGAGTGGCCCCGGGGGTGCAGATCTCACGGGGAACCGGAGTATATCCTGGAAAAATGTCCAAATGGGCCCCCCCCGGTCCCCTTTTCCCGCTGGTTCCCCCGGCCCGTGAACGGGGCGTTCGCCCGGTTTCCCAGCTGCCGGGGATCAAGGTGGCTAGTTTCCCAAATCAATGGCCCCCCCACGCCCAGTCCGCTTTTGTGTAAAATGGGGGCCCGAAAGCTGGACTGACTGGCAAAAACTGAACACCCTGGAAATCCTATTTAAAATACTTTCCTGCAGGTTTTACTTTAACTCTACTACGCCCTCAAGGTTTTACCACAACTAGAGGCGGCCCCAAGCACTCCTCACGCGCTCAGAGTGATAGGGCGCAGCCCCAAAAAAGGTTTTAAACAGCTGTGGGCCCTTTTAAAGTACGGACAGGAGCATGGGTTCCCCACACTCAGAATGTGGTTTTCCCCCCTCGCTGATTGGGGAGTTAGAGTGAGGACGACCCCATTCGGGCCCTGACCCAGTTTTTTAAACTGGGCGGCGGGGGGGGTTTTGGGGACATCCGTGTAAACCTCGCATCCCCACCCAAGCTTGGAAAATTGTCAGCCACCAGCCCTTTCAGACACTGATCAGGGGGCAGCCCCGGGCCAGGTGCACGAGCCCCATTCACCCCGTTTTACTTTTCCCGGGGGTCAGATCCCCCCAGATCCCGGTCAAGTCGTAAAAGGTTTTCCCGGGGTTTTTCTACCCCCACTCAAACCCCCGAAAGAGTCCCTGAAGCAGGTGCAGAGGCTGGGGGTAGCAGTGGTGGGGGGGGAGCAGGGCCCCCGCGGGTTTTTATCCGGGCTCGGGCCACCACCCCGGGGGACCATGCCCTGCTTCGGTCTAAGAAGGACATGAGGACCAAAGTTCTAGGCCAAGGGGAGGCTGTGACACTGGGCCAAAGGGATGCCTGTGAACCAACTGATCAGAAAGGGGCTTACTTTCGCTAGGGCCATTTTGGGAAATCATATTGGTGCAAAGAAAGCCCAAAGAAAGGACCCAACCCGGAAAACTGGGGTACTCATTTAGGGATTTTCGTAAGGTTGCAAATAAAAATGCGATTTTTTCATAGTAAAAATTCTCAAAGGGAAAAATGGAAATTTGATAAAAACGTCCTAAATTTTATTTTCCCTAGGAAATTGGGATGCAAAGTTGAGAAAAAAATTTTGTTATCCGCGTACCCCAAATTTTCCACAGCATTACCCAGTGCTGCAAAAAATCTGAAAAGGGGAAGAGGTTTTTTTTTTCACCCATAGCCCTTTGGGTATATTCATTAGTTTGGAAAAATGGTACAATTGGGTACCTATGATGTTTTTGTCCTTTCCCCCCTGAATGTCATAACACATTCTCTGGCATTTGCTATATGTGCAAAAATTTCCCTGTCCCGCCTCTTTTATTTGGGGAAGGGGATGGCTCAACGAAAGGCAGTTACTCCCTTTTTTTGTGACACAAAATCCCCTCCTTTGGGGAAAATTTCCCAGTACCAAAACCCAAATCGTTAGGCAAAAGGCAATTGGGTAAAATAATGAGATATTGACAGTAATTTGGGGGGGGTTGGGGGTTTCTGAAATTTTTTACAGGAACCCTTTTCCCCCCCATGAAAAGGCCATTGTGTCCGCAAAGGGCCCTACTCGGGATTAGTTCACAAACCCCTTTTCCCCCCGTCCCGTGGCGTTTTTAAAACCCCTTTTCACTCCCGCAAAAAACCCAAAAACATACGTATCACCCAAAGAAAATGTCCTCGGGACAGTTTTTTAAAGGGTTTTAAAACTCATGATTTTAAATTTTGTACCCCCCTTGGGGTTTGCCCAAGTACTCGTACCTAGAGTCTAAAACGTTGGGGTTTAAGCCCATCGCATCAAAAAATAAAAATAACTCTGATACACAAAAAGATTTGGGGAAATTTCCCTTTAAAGGCACCCATGAATCAGCAACCTTAAACCTGTAGTGCATATAAAGTCCGATTTTGGGTTTTTTTCTGCATAGTATTTCAAACCCCGTCTGATTAATACAGAGAGGGGGAGGGGATTTTCCCCCATTCCTAAAAGGGAAAGCAAAAAATCCCTTTCTTTTAAAAAAACACTTAATTTTGTGTGAAACAAAAAATCCTTTTTAACCCGCTTTCCTAAAACATTACTTGTTTGACTTCGTCTTGCTTCTTCTTTTCCTTTGTTCTGCTGTGTTTCAAATGTTTATCTTGGGCACTTTGAAATTTTTCCAGCATTGGGAAAAGCTGGAAAATGTTATTACTCTACCCCCCCTTGCTTTTTCTTCTAACAGTTTCCCCTCATAGTAACAGTTCAACAAAAAAAAAACTTAAAAATATTAAAATTTTCGAGAATATACTTAAATTTAAAGAAAATTCATAAATTTTTTTGAATTTTTTGAAAAAAAAAAACCCCCCCAAAAAAACTCAAAATAAAGAGGTAAAAAAGTTTTCTCAGTCCTAACCTTCCTTTCTCAAAAAAATCCCGGGGATGTAAAGAACACAGTAATATCAAGGATTGCTTTATCATAACTCTATGAGGCACCAAAATTACAATTTGTTTAATTATTAATGCAAGGCCAACATTTTCAGCATAACCTACTTTCTGTGATCTTTTAAGCTCCCCTGACCCCAGAGGTCATCCAATAAAGTTTTGCTATACATCGATTGAAAACTGACATTCTACCAAAAAATAATGCGTGGTAGTTTGTTACTGTGAGATGCAGGGTTAAAAAATGCAGGGATTTGCATTTCCCCAAACCTAATGTTATCGATTTTGGAATTTGCCGGCTGAAGTAAAAAAGCCGCCTGGAGAAGTTACGCAATCCGATCCAATTGCCAAATAAAAGGTCACTTTCTGGTAACCTACATCCTCTTAAACTGATCCAAGTGCCCAAAAACTTTAAAGGGTGGGTGTCACATCAAAAATGTTATTATGCACATGTTTGGCCCTTGGATCCTAGACTACACACCCGCGCCATGCTGGCTACTGATTTGCGCCTTTTCCACCTCAAAAAACCAAGGTCCCCTAGAACATCAGGCCTGAGTATGGAGTTGATGACTTCACACATGCGGGAGACTGTCGCAAGGGAAAAAGTTTCTTCCAAGTAATATGCCCCCTACCAGGTACGTTTATCAGTATAAATGATATGCTATTATCTTCGGAAATGTTTTTTTCTATAAGAAATTTTTACATAAAACACAGTAAACACACTAAATAAATGATATTATGAAACTATGAAGAAATATGCATGACCAGAGCATTCCGTTAAACTCGTCGCCATTAAAAATTTTTGAGAAAACATTGGGCAGGAATATATCAAAGACGGATTTGTATTAGCTTTTCCATTGATTATTTTTGTTTTTTAATAAGCCCTTACCCCTGTTACTGTATATATCTTACGTACCACAAATATCCACCATCAAAAACACCAATCCTCCCGTGTATTTAGACCCCGTTAAAGCTACTATAGAGACATACACCTCTCAAGACTACCCAGGCAACATCACCCCCCATGCGCCTCCCTAGGTTCCCGCTCAAGTCTCCCCCACCATCAAAATCCTTAATAGTCCATGGCCGGACCCCCCAAAATCACTTTTTGGTACCATCCGAGGTGGCAAGGCCTAGTGATGTTTTTTTATATTCCCCCATGGCTATAGGATATATTTTGATATGATAGCCCTTGCTAGGTGGTAGCTTAGTGTAGTAATTGCGACTTTTATAGCCGCACCCAACAGCACTCAACTACGGACATCCGCAACTGTGAAAGTGATATTACTATAGTTAACCTTCTGAAATGTTTTAAATCGGATTTTATTCAACTACAGTTTTATTTGCTAATATACACGCATTAACATAATAAGCTGGCATCAGGTTAAATGACATAAAAGTTAAAGCACTAATACTAATGAACAGAAATGTGTCACTACCATATGCAATGAAATCTGAATGTGTAATTCTATGCGACTTCTTGTGAACATAACAAGGACTAATATTCTTGAAACTATTGTATTAATAATTTGTTGAGTCATATGGAACCTTTAGACATGCATAGAATCGCGTAAACCGAAACATAATTGGGTAATTCCTGCTGTTCCGTGTTTACTTCCCTCACTTATCCCTGAATCCCTCAAAGAAATCGCGCCGGGTCAAGGTCGGGTTCCTGCTGCCTCCTGCTTGGTTGGTGGGCGGGAAGCGCCCCCTCAGTGATGTCACCCCATTGTTTGGGGTTTTTTTTTTTCCTTTCCCGGGTTTTCGGGTTTTTTTTTTTTTTTTTGGTTTTTTTTTTTTTCCCTTTTTTTTTTTTTTATTTTTTTTTTTTCCCCCGTTTGGTTTTCCGTTTTTTTTTTTTTGTTTTTTTTTTTTTTTTCCCTTTTTTTTTGTTTCCCCTTTTTTTTTTTTTTTATGGTTTTTTGTTTTGGGTTTTTTTTTTGTTGTTTTTTTTTTACTCGGTTTTTTGTTTTTTTTTTTAATTTTTTTTTTTTTTTTTTTTTTTTTTTCCCTTTCCCCTTTTTTTTGTTTCTTTTTTTTGGTTTTTTTTTTATTTTTTTTTGGGGGGTTTTTCTTCCCTTTGTTTTTCCCTTTTTTGGTTTTTGGGTTTTTTTTTTTTTTTTCCCTTTTTTTCTTTTTTTCTTCCCCCCGTTTTTTTCCCTGTTTTGGGGGTTTTTTTTGGTTTTTTAAACCTTCTTTTTTTTTTTTTGCGTTTTTTTTTTTTTTTTTTTTGGGGGCTTTTTTTTTTTTCCCCTTTCTTTTTTTTTTCCCTTCCCATTTCTTTCCTTTTTTTTCCCTTTTTTTTTTTTTGGTTTTGTTTTTTTTTTTAATGTTTTTTTTTTTTTTTTTTTCCCCGTTTTTTTTTTTTTTTTTCCTTTTTCTTTTTTTTTTTTTTTTTTTTTTCCCGGCCCCACTTAAAATTTCCCCTCCATTTCCCCTTTCCCCCCCTAAAGTTTTTTCCCCCCCCTTTCCCTTTCCCTTCTCCCCATTTTTTTCTACTTTTGGGCGTATCTTTTTCGATTTTTTTTTCCCCAAACTTCTGGTAATAGAGATATCCTGGTGTTTGTGATAAAAATTCTAATGATAAAAACATCATGTCCTCTGAGCAAAGGGACGGCTGGCCTTGTAGCCTTTCCTCTTCGCGGGCATGCGGGCGTGTGGAGAAGCAGGGTGGGTTCAGCCTCTTTTTTTTGTGTCGACTCGACCCTCAGGTCCCTTTTCCCTCCCACTTGTCTTCTGTTGCTTGAAACAGCTTTTTTTTCACCGGTAACATAGAGGGCCCTTGCCCCCGGTAGCTTCATCTGTATTTTGGGGGTTTCCACGTTTGGTTTGGGCTAAAATTTGCAGATGGTATAAAAAGCACCCATCCTGATGATAGGGTTTGGCTGAAATGGTCAGGGTATTTCCCGGGTTTATTCGACACCTGGGGCAATAATGCCGGGGTCAAGGACGCAGAAAATCTCCTCAGGGCCCAGTGACTGCGGGGATGCTAGTGACTGCTTGAAAACCTCTGGACGGGGTCTTCGGGCGGGTTTTTTTAGAGATTGTTTTCCCTGACAAGTTCCGGGCACATTTAAAGGCTTCTGGATGATGGAATTAGCCCTTATGTCTTGGTTTATGTAAAGAAACCCAAACCAAAACTCCTTCTCAACCCTTTGTCGCAGGTTTTTTTGATGGAGTCCTGCACTTGGCCCAAACCCAAACTCTTCTTTGGGAGGGCCAAAAAATTCTAGAGGAAACCACCTTTCCTTTCAGCAGGCCCTTTTTGGGTACCAAAAAGGCTCCATTCTGAGGGTAAAAAAAGAGCTCACTGTAGGGACTGACTAACCACCCGGGCCTCATATATATCTCCATCTTCTTTGTCTTTCGGCATTTGACGGGCACCCTTCTGCTGGGGAAGTTTCGCCCCTTTGTGTAAATCTATACCCGGACCTGTGGTAGTGGGGCTTAGCGGCCACAACATCTCTGCTTCAATGCAAAGTATTCGGGCGGTCCCGTTTCTTTGTGGCGATTTTCCTGATCAGTTTCAGCTCGGCTCTCAGTTCTTTGCACTTCACCAACCTTCTCGATCTTTTGGGCGTTTGGCGTACTTGTTTGTTTTCTGGCAAAATTTTCACCTGTTTCCCTATGTTCTTGAGGGGGCAAGGGATTGCACGACCAGCCCGGGGGGCGGGGTTTGCTATCCTCAGGACAGCCTTTTGGTAGTTTTCCCTTTTTTTTGGGAAAAGGGGTTGCCTCTAATGTTTTCCCTTTCCATCGTGAAAAATGTTTGCGCTTTTTCTGTGGGTAATTGATGAAAGGGATCTCTCCTTCGGGAGTGTCATCAGCTTTTTTTGGGAATAATTTTTTAAAAAAATATGGGCCATCCCGCCGTATTTGGGGCTGCCCGGAGGAGAGTTTTTCCCAGGAGAGTCGACTGTTGTGGTAAAATTTGGGTTTTCTTTGTCTTTGGGAACAATAAATGATGCACTCTAGCCGCGGGCGTTTTGGGAGTGGGATCAGTAAAAAAGGGTCCATTGATCGCCCCAGGAACAGCTAAAAAAAACCAAGGACGACCAGGGAAGAGGATGGGGGGGAAAAGCTGCTAAAGGGTACGGGCACCACAAGCGGGAGGTGAAAACAGAAATGGCGGCTGAGTGTCAACAACTTTTTTCTCACCACTGGTCAGCCCCAACCAATTATTGAAAAAAAGTGTAAAAAATTCCCTTTAATCTTAAAATAAAGCAAAAAAAAAATAAATAAATTTAATAAACCCCAAAAACCCCAAGGTAAAAACCCCAAAACTTTCTCCCCCCCATAGGAGTTACAGATACTCCTTTACTTAAAACAAGAAAACCCCCCACAGGAGTAAAAACAGATACTCCTAGACTTGAAACAAGAAAACCCCACATACACAAAAACCCAACATAAAAAGTACATCTGCGGGGGAAACTCAATATTTTTTTAAAATTTAATTTACCCACAACTCTAATTTTTTATTCAAAAATTTCCGGGCTTAACAGGAGCTTGTACCACACGCCCCCCTGTCTATTTTTGCACGGTAGGTTGAAACAAAGTTGGGGTTTTCACCCAAAAACACCCGCAACCTAAATTAGCAGTGACCCCTGGGGCTCCCCGTTGTTCTAGATTTGATTTTTGGGGTTTAACCAAATCATCAGCAATAAAACCCCCGAAGGGAAAATTTTCCATGTCATAAAATTTTTTGGACAGGCCTAAAAATACCCCCCTTGGAAGTTTTAACATTAACATCCTAACCACCCCATCTTTACCAAGGAAAAAGTCAACAATCCCCCAATTTGGGCCAGGACAGTCTGGGGGTTTTTTTTCTTCCCTTGCCCTAAAAACAACAGACCCTGGTTTTAAATCAATTTGGGGGCCTGAAACCTTTAAAAGTGGAGGAAAAAATTTTGTAATAAAATTTAAAGTCACCCCAAAAATCCCAAAATTTATCAATTTGGGTGTTTGGCGTCCTTTCATGCAATTTTCAGGTCTTTAGAATTAACACTAAGATGTTGGTCATTGATCCCATCTCCATTTTGGGAAACCAATTCCCCCGTTCCAATTAAAAAAATGAAAGGTGTTAAAGGTTGATCTGCATCTCCTCACCAACATAAAAAAAGGGGTTTCTAAATTTTAAGGGCAAGCTTCTATCCAAGGAAGTATTTTCTATTCACACTTGAAAAACCCCTTTAAAAACCCCCAAGTGACTTTCTCAGGGGGCCCATTTTTCGGTTTCTGATAAACCCGCTCCCCCCAGCCTCCCCCCCAAGGAGCATGAGGTTAAAATTAAACTTCCACTGGGGGAACTAAGGGGCCCAAAAGCACTTTTGAATTTGATTTGATACCAAACAAAGGTCTTGGCATTATCGAGTAAAAACGATGGAAGGCCTCTTTTTTCCCGAAAACCCGGGGCGGATAGCAAAGCTTTACAATCAATTTGAGACAAGGAGTCTGTCGCTCTAAGTGAACGGGCCCTAAACCAAGCACAGGTAAAACCGAAAATATATACAATTCTTGGAAGGCAGATCCATACAAAACGGGGGGCCCAGCAAAGTCAAAAACCGGGTTACAGTAAAAGGAGGGGCAAGTTAACTCTCAGTTTTAGGTAGGGGGCTCCGGGCCCTGGGGGGGCAGGTTTCGGGAATTTAAATGTCTACACAAGTTATACACTCCTACATCATTTTTGGGAAATTTTCCCCAAAGCCCCCACAACCCAAATAACAACTTCTCAGGTGTCATAAGGGTTTTAAAAACACCAGCATTTTTAAAGGGAAAAACATTTTAAAAAGGGAAATAAAAAGCTTGCTATGTGACCTGGGGGAAATTTTAAAATTTGGGGTGTTTTGCTTTTCATGGGCTGATACTACATGTTCTAGTGGGCCCCTTTAAATCTAAATAGGCCTCATCATCTAAAAAAAGGGTCAAGTGTTTTTAAAAGGGAAAACCCTTTGGGAAGAGGTTACCGGGGGTTTAAAAGGGGCACAAATCTCATGAAAATATTTCTCCCCCTTTGAATACAGTGATACCTAGGGTCTTGGGCTTTCCCCAAACCCTCTTCAATGAAAGGGGGACCAGAGCACCCAAATTTTTTCGCCCTTTTACAGTTATTGATAAACCCTCACCCCATTGCAACAAAAAATGTAAAAAAGTCTTGGAAAAATGACTCCATCGAGAAAAATTCAATTAAAACAGGGAGGGGAGTCAACGGGCTACAAAAACCCAAATCTCTACTTTCACGGGAAAATTCCTTTTGGGGTGGGAATGAGAAAAGGGTTTTCCCATCTTGCGGGGCAGGGGTGTAAGGGGGTTTAACCCCAAATGTGGGACCATTAACCACAGATTACATGTTCCCAATATTTTTCCAGCATACACACCTGGGGGAAATAAGGCCCCTGTTTGATTGCCCTTTCCCCGGGGGCAGGGATCCCCTTGACTGGGTTTTAGTAAGCTCCTGAATCTCAGTTACTCTTTTGCTACAAAGCTTTCCATCTACTAGGACCCCCCTTTAACCCAAGATAAAGAAACCCTGAGAGTCTGTCCGCAGTAAAATTGTACATCATGCCAAGCGAAGGCGGTTTTAAAACAAACCCCACCCCAGTCTTGCGCAAGTAAGGAAACCAAGAAATTCCCAAATCTGGGCAATGAAATTCTTTTGACTGGGCCACCCTTTTCCCCGGGACCCAACAAGACCTCAAAGAAATCATATTAGAGGGAATTCTAAAGAAACACACGGGGTTCCAAAACCCTTTCTCAGGGGAAATCCCCAAAAAGCATGCAGTTCTAAAACCAGTAAAAACATTTTTCCTGAAAACCCGGAAAGTAACAGCGTGGAATGTTAAATGACTGAAGAATTTTTGAGACCCTCCCCCTTTTTTTAAAACTTTGGGGCAACCAGTTTTTTCCGGAAATGTCTACCCCAGTCAAGACCAAGCCCCCAAAATTTCTTAAAAAAATTTTTAGCACATAATACGGGGCAAATGAGCCCAAAAGAGGTCAAAAAGTTTTGGGGGGCAATAATACTAAAACAAATTTTTTAGTAATAAAAGATTTTGTGCAACCTACATAAAACCCTTCAAAGGAAAAGTAACCCAAAGGCAAGCACCACTGGCATTCCAAGGCCCTTTTTTGGACTTCCCCATCTCTAACCCTGCTAAAAGGTTCTCATAGATTTTTATGGTCAAAGTTTTGGGCAATTAGGCTCCATTTAGAGAGGGACATCCGCTGGGGCTAAAATAGACGGGGGCCTCCGTAAACTTAGCACACCACTCTCATCCCTATCAGCCCAGACAACCAACTCAACATAGAGGTTACCCGCCCAATTCTTCTCCAAATTTCCCAAATTTAAAAGGAAAATTTTTAAGATGATTTTTACTGTGGGCTTTAAAAGGAAAGGGGAAACTCCTTTTTTTCCCAAAGGGGACCCGAAGAAATCTCAGGTGCGAACAACACCTTCACCCCTCCCAGAGAAATCTGTGCACCTGGGGTTTCCCTCTTTCTAACAAAACCCGGAAAAAAACCTTTGGGTTTTGCCCTCCAGTTAAGGGCAACGGGGGGGGCCCACCTTCAAAACCCTCATGAGAATTTCCCCAACAAGACCCCGGGGGTTGAGAGAAGGCCCAGCTTCGGGCAATCATTTAAAAAAAATACCATTATGGGCTACCTGCAGGGGGGCTAAAAAACCGGGCCCTGAGGGGGGGTTTTTTTAAAGGCACTGTTTTTTCTCGAACCCCGGGGGCGATGTGGAAGGTAGTACGTAGGATACAAGCTGACCTTTCCTGGGAGGGGGGAATTTTTTAAAATGATCCCTTCCTGTTCAAAAACCCTTCATACTCGGCATCAAAATCCTTTTTGCAGCTGAGGATTTTTTCTAAAATCTATGAATAAATTTAACAACCTTTTTTTTTGCAACCTTTCATTGCCCAAGGGGGTTTACCTTTACCATTATCAATTTCCCCCAGGGTAAAACCCAACTTCATATTTTATCTTTTTACAAAAATTTTTAAAACGGTCCCCAAAAAACCTTTCAAAAAACAGGTTTAGGAGGGAGTCATTAGAAGTAGTTTTCCTTGAGACGATACCAACTTTCCCAGACCCCAAAATTTGTGAAAGGAAAGATTCAAAAAACAATTTAAAAAAAACAAGAAACTGTGGGACTACCCTTTCTTTTTAGAAGGAGTTGTGCATGATCCAATAAATACCCCCCAGCACTGACTTTTGGGGCTCCCCTTTCCCTTTGGGCCCCTGCACACAACGGGCCGGGAAATCAAAAATCTCCAAAAAGGCATCAAGCCCCCCCAAAGATGTCAAAAATTAAAGGGTCTATTTTCCACAAATCATCAGCTAACATCCCTTTTCAAAGGCCTTGATCCCCTCTCAACGGACACTTTGGCGAAAGAAAAGGTCCCACATTTGTGGGAAAATTTTTACTTTCCGTAGAGAAGCCTAAACCATTGCAACCCTTTAAAATTTCATGCATATTTTTAAAAAGGGTTACCTAAAGTACTTTTTTTACATCCCCCAAAATGCTGAAAAAAAAATTTTTTTTCTAAAGTCCCCCATTTTGGGTTTTAAATTTTTCCTGAAAAAAAGGGCTGGGGAGACATAGGATCTGTCGGGAACCCCTGTAAAAAAGTAGGGTGGTTCGGGCCACTTTTCCCCTTTCCCCCAAACACTTTAACCTTAGCGGGTCGGCAAAAACATTTGCTTTTTTGCTTCATGTTAGTTTTTAAAAAATTAGGGTTGCTTGGGCCACACCAAAAAGGTAAACGGGGCCTTTAAACGGGAAATTTTTCTTCCAAATTTTCCTTTCACGTATCCTGGAACCTGATTTCCATAACCCTTAGACCTCCCTTTGCCCACATCATTACCTTGGGGGACAAATCAAAATTTTTTAAAAAACCCCCAACCTGGTACTTTTTGGCAGGGGAAACCCAAAACCCTATGTCCCCCTTCTTTTAAAGGCAGTGGAAACCCAACAGTGCGAACAAATTTTCCCCCTCCTTTCGCCCCGGGAAAGTGAGAGTTTTAAGTAAAACTTTTAACCCCTTTCCACTGGAAATGGGGGGTTTTTACAGAACCACCCTACTAAAGTTACCTCAGAGGAAGTTTGGGGGGGCTGAAGCAAAACCCGGAAGCACTTTCCGTCTCCTGCCTTTAGGTTGACTTCTGTCCCGAGTCGTCTTTTTTGTTTTTCACATCCTTGAAGGAGTCTGCCTCTCACGGCGCTCTATCTCTTTCTGGAGAAACTGGGAAAGGGGCCAACGGAGGTCCTTTCATGGCCAGAACCTTCCTTTACCACTCCAATCTAATGTCTGTGGCAAACGGCCTAATATAACCCGGAGTCAAAAACGGCCATACTGATTTACCCTCTACACCTAAACCTCCAAACTCCTCACATGTGGGCAAAAATTCATCTTGGGAGGGTTCCACAAGGAGGGTACATCTCCATCCCAGACCTGGCAGGCATACCCTTTTTTTTTAAAAGAGCCCTTTTGTTGGGAAAGATTTTCCTTCCTTTCTAACCCAAAACCTCCTTCAACAAGGTACATGCACTTTGTAAATTTGGCTGCCGTGAGTGACAAAACCCCAGGACACAGATTTAGGGCCCCAAACCCTTCCCCAAAGAGACTGCCCGTAGGTGAATTTTCTTATAACAGGAAAAGTCGTTTCAACCCCCCCAGGGGCCTCACAAAACCCGTCCCAAACGGACTGGCCCTTCAGTTAACTCACCACTGAACTTTTGGCAACCCCAATTTTTTTGGGGATTGACACTTTTAAAAAGGATTCTATAGATTACTTTCACTGCGAAACTTTCTGACTGGGCCCCCCAAATTGCTCAACCCTTTTTCAAAACTCACTACATCTGGGGGACTAAAAACCCCCCGCTCTCTTACCTCGCGGGGGAACCCCGTCAGCGGCCTCCCATTCCTCCTGTAAAAATTAGGATCACTTATTCCAATTTTCCCAAATTTTCCCTGGCCCTCGTCTAGGGCGCCCGGGCGCTTGTCGAAGTCCTCCACGGCATTTATCCACTGCAAATTTTTGGGCCCCCATCAGGTAGTGTAGTTTCCCTCAAGTAGTGTCCCTCAAGGCACGGGACTACGTGTCCCCCCCCGCCCCCCTGGGCCGGCGTCCCTTTTAGCTTTTTGTCCAAAAACAAACTTGGGGGCCAAAAATTTTAAAGTACAGGATCACTTGAACACACAGTATCCCCGGGTCTGGGGCACCATTGATCGCCCCCGGAACAGCTATAAAACCAAAAGGGGCCCCAGGGGGAAAAGGATGGACTGAAAAACTGCCCCAAGTACAGGACCACAAGGGGGGAAAGGGGTAAACCGTATGGGGGCTGGGGTGCCAACAACTTTTTTTCCCCACCAGCTGGTCAGCACAAAAATTAGTGGGAAAAAAGTGTAATATCCCCAAAACTATCAAATAAAGGGAAGAAAAAATAAATGAATTAAAAAACCCCCCAAAAAAACCCCAAGGGACAAAAACCCCAAAACTCATGTCCCGCCATCATTCAGGGGGCGTCCCTCTGCAACAGACCAAAAACATGGATTAGAAAATTTTTTTTCCATTTTTTTCAAAAATAAATACTTTGGGAATATATTAAAGGGTTAGACGTAAAAAATTTCAAGATATTGGGTTTCTGTGGGTTTAACATTTGTTTTTTTAAGGGCCCCTTAGACTCAATTTTTAACAT
This sequence comes from Chionoecetes opilio, assembly GCA_016584305.1. Taxonomy (NCBI): domain Eukaryota; kingdom Metazoa; phylum Arthropoda; class Malacostraca; order Decapoda; family Majidae; genus Chionoecetes; species Chionoecetes opilio. The sequence continues at coordinate 65,836 of JACEEZ010015076.1, forward strand.
TTGAAGAATAATAAGATAATATTTTTAAAAAATAACATCACCCTACAAACTCATCTCAATGACATTTTAAACCCAGAAATTACTTTTTTTAAGTTATTGGAAAAAAATATGGCTGGAAACGCAATTTTTTTTTTTAAATTTTGATTTAAAACCCTGCCCTTCAACTTCCGGCCTTTATTTGGGGGCAAAAAAAATATACAAAATAAAAAAATGCAAAGGGGGACCAAAACCCGTGCATAAATTTTTTACAAAATCCTTAGATTACCTATAAATTTAAAGCCTAAGATGCCCCTTTTATAAAAAAAAAAGGAAATTCGAAAAAAAAAAACCCCCAAGAAAAAAATAGGAGGGTTTTTCCAAAAAAAATATACCGCAAAGCTATTAAACAAATGGGAAAAGGGTTCATACTTAAATTTTTCTTTTATTTTTATGCAAAAAACCAAAAAGGGACAAGTATAGTTTTGGGGCCCCCTTGGTTGGGACCGATATCTGGGGCCGGCCCATGGACTATTTGGGGCAACGGTACTTCTACCACCTACCCAAAAAAACGTCCTTTTTTGAAATGTTTACAAATATTGTCTTTGGGGGTTAAACAAAAGTTTTTAGATGTGGCAACCCGGGAAAATACTTTTAACGAAATATTTTTTAGGGGGGCTTAATATCAGGCATTCCCCTGGGAAAACTAGGGCATAATATATCCAAGGTTTTCTTTAATTGGGGGGACATCTTTGTTCAAACGAAATTTTTTACAATTAAATTTTATATATTCCTTTACTAAAAAAAGAATTCATGGAAACCAAGCCTGCTTAAGAAAACAAATTCTCTTTTGGGGGAAAATTTAAATTCTTTTTCGATAAACATTCTAACCCTTTTTGGGGGGAGGTTTTCAATACATTTTCCCAAAAGGGGTTTCCCTAAAGTGTATTTAATGTGTCCTTAATTGCATAAAAAGGGGGCCTAAGGAAAAAATTTTTTTTACCCCGGGGAAAAACAAAAGGGAGTTATTTCTTAGCAAAATTTTATATATTTAACCCACGGATGGGGGTGGGCTTAATTTAAGGAATTAAAATCGTGCGGGTTAATTATTCTTTATAAATCACACGGAAAAGTTTTTATAACTGAGGAAAATATCTCCATGTTATCATATTGGGTTCTTTTTTATCTCTTTTTCTTTCTTCACATCATCCAACCCCCCTTTTTCACCTTGGGCCCCCCCGGAGTCATGATTAAAAGGGCCCAGCGAAAGAACGACGAAAGACAGAGGAAGGGTAGCGTATTTTTTACCCCCCGGGGTCCTTTATGCCGAACTTCGACCCCTCGTCCCCTGCTCTTCGTTCCGAAAAATTCCCCTTTTTCGCCCACCCTTTCCCCTGTCGTTCGTCATTCGTTTCCCCGCCATCATCATGACCCCCGGGACGGGCCCCTTTACTCCTTGCTTTGGTGGTTGGGTTTTATCAAGAAATAAAGGGTCTACTCCTCCAGTCTTGCCACAAAAAACGGGGGCGCAATATTGTTTTAAAAAGGGTTTCAAAAACACATAATGATACTTAACCCTTTCGGGGAAAAGTTAGATTAGAAGGACAAAAAACTGGTGTGGCTGTCCCAATCCCTCGTAAAACCCGGGGAAAGTCAAGTGTTTTTTTTTCAAATTTTCCTTGGTTTGGTGGGGGCAAGGGTAGTGGCCCGGGCCCTCTTTTGAGACAACATTAACTCCCTTTTAAAATAGGTCTAAACGGGTATTACCATTCTAGTATTTCTATTTTTTTGAAAATTCATGTGGGGAAAAGTCTTGCTCGGTGTGTGGGTTTTGGGGCCCAATTTTTCCCTGCAAACAATATTGGGCCATCAAATGGGAAAAATGAACAATTATAGTATATTTTTGAATTTTTTATTACATCGATAAATTTTTCAAATGTAAAAGGCTTATTTTTTTCATTTGACTGGAAATTAATCTACCGATAACGAATGAAATCCCCCAAACTGATTTAACTGGGACATACGTAAACCCCCCCTCTTTGGGCCGAAACCCAAACCCGACCTGCCTGGATAAAAAAACGATTCTGCTTCTTTTTATTATCCATATTCCTGTCATATGGGGCATGCACCTAGAAAAATAAGTTTTTCCTTAAAAAAAAAGTATTCATTTACAAGGACCCTTAATTACGTTATAGATTTTATGAGTGGTTATATTTTGTTTTGAGTGGGTTATGGTATTATGCTTTGTTTTTGATTTGGGTTTTGAGGTGTTTTGAGTGGGTTTAAGGGGGTGGGTTTTGAGGAGGTTTTTAGGTGTTGTGACTTGGGGAGTGGGTTTGAGGGGAGTGGAATTGAGACGCATCTAAACCCTTTACCTCATATGGTTTTTAAACACCTCACACACACACACACCAAAACACACCCCCACACACACACCAAAAAACCCAAAAAAAATAACACACACGCACACAACACACACCACACACACACACACACCCCACACACAACACACAACGCGTAACATTCACCACCACTTTTACTAACCCCAAAAAATTTCGTTTCCCAGGGTTTTCGCGAAGCCAAAAAATTAACCTCGGGCCCCTAAACCCCCCTTAAAAAACCCCCCCTCCCACAAACCCCCCCCTCCCACAACCCCCCCCCCAAAACCCCTCCTCCCCCTTCACCTTTAACCCTTTTACACCCTTTCAACCCCCTACACCATCTCCAATAACCTCCCAAAATTTCCATAACAGGCCCCCTTCTTTACCCCTTATAAAACTCCTATCATATTCACCTTTCCCCATAGTTTCTTCTTTTTACTTTCCCATGGGAAAATACCCTCACTATCAGCCCACTTTCCCCATTAGGAAATGAAAACCTACGAAAAATTTGCTTCGATATCCTTCCCGGGTTCCCCAGTGAACAGTGAAGTTGAAAAACAGGAGCTCCGGCTTAAAGGGGCCCTTTTGGGAACAGGCCGATATTCCGTGCGAGTTTTCCCGATTTACAGTTGGGCTAAAGATTATGATAATAAATTTTTTTGGGAGTTTTAAAACCAAAACTTTGAACATCTTTGGGGCACCCTTTAAAAAGTTTCGCAAGACTTCAATTTTTTTTTTTACGTGAATATACACCATTTCGGGACAATTCCCCCCCACTATTTTCCCAAAAAAATCAAAAGAAAAAAATTGAAACAAAAGTCATTTTCCCCTCAACCCTACGGGAAAAAGGTGGGTCCAAAAAATAAATTTAAAAAGGATACAGTTCCTATAATGGAAGAAAAATAAGGGAAGGCTTGTAGATATGATCGATTACACTGGGGGAAAAAATTTTTTTTTGAGTTAGGTCTGCACTTGTTTTTTTTTTTTAAGGTTAAATTTTTTTTTTTTTTGCTGAAACCAAAACTGATCTCATTTTTCTCTTTTTTTCACGTAAAATTTTTTAAATTAGGGTTTTCGTTTTTCCCTTAAAAAAAATGAAAAAAAACGTACATAACGTAAAATTGGGTTATTTTATAAAAAATTTTCAAATGTTAAACCCTCAATGAAAAAAGAAAGAAAAAGGCTGAATTTAAAAGTTTATTTTTAAAATTATCATTGGGTTTTTTGAAAGGATAAGGTTTTTTAATTTGGGGGCAGGTTTTAAGGGAAAAATTTACGTTTGTTTTGGGTTTGGCTGGGGTGTTCAACTTGAGACTATCGCGTTTGATGCCCCAAAAAATAGTCAGGGGCCCTCATATCACATCCCCTCTAAACCCTGGTTAAAGGTTTTTTCCATAAAACCTTCCAAAACTTGGTGAAATCGTTCACCTTGCTCGTCGGGTAGCAGCACCAAATTTTTCCAGAAAGTTTGGCAATATGGCTATGCAAAAAATGTACTTTAATATTTTTTAAAGTTGCAAACCCAAAAGGGGGCTTTGTAGCTCTCCAATAGTTTCTGAAGCAATTTTCTGTGTAAATTTCTTGGGACGTGTATTTCCCAAAAAATTTCTTGACGGCGGGCTTTTTAATGATAGCCAAGGGATTCTTTTCAAAAAAACTGGGCAAGAGGCCCCGTTTAAATGTTTCCTCTTTGATGAGCCGTTTGAATTTGTGGGCCATCAAACCACCGGGCCTTTAAAAATTTTTAATTTACAGTCGGCAGGAAATGCCAAGATGTGTACTTTCAAAAAAATCGCCAAACCCGTTAAAAAGGGCTTTTTTCAAATTGGGGTTTTTCATGAGGACCTAGTTTTTTTGTGCAGTTTGGTGGGAAAAAATTTTTTTTCTTCCCGTCCAAAAATTGGCTCATGTAACAACGTTTAGGCTTTTCCAGGTTTTAAAATCAATCTGGAGGGGGCCAAATTTATTTTGAACCCAAAGCTTCCCCTCCCAGCTCTGCTTTCCCCCCATACAGAGGAAAACAGGGATACTTGGGGGTATCCACGTTGTTGGGCCAGGAAAGGGAAGGGGCAACCATTTTAAAGGGGCAAACAGATGATCCAATTGTGTTTTTTCATATTGGGGAAAAACCTTTAATGGAAAATCTCTTTAAACATCTCCATTTTTCTTCACGAAGAAAGGGCCGATGCCCCTAGGGGGGCTGGGGGCCAAACAAAATTCCATTGGGGTAGGGAAAGGGGACACTTCAAGGGTTCCGGGTTTGAGGGTATCAAAAAGGCAATCCCTCCATTCATTTGGATTGTTTGATTGAAAGCCCTAATTCCCTTTAGTAAACCCGGGAAATTTTTTTGGGGAAAAAAACCCGGGTGGGCCCCTTTTGAAAAAAGGTTTTTCTGGGGAGGAAAGTACTTTTCTCTGGGGTTTGAAAGTATGATACCCCTTTACGTCCTTGTTCATATATGTTTTTTTTTCGTTCAGGCGGGGGTTTTTAGTAACCCCTTTATGGGTTTGTATTTTCTGAAAAGGGTTTTTTGGAAAAGGGCCCAAATTTACGGGGCTTTAAAACATTCAAAACTCGGGCTGATCCCAAAAGCCCCTTTTCAACCCCGAAACCTTTTGTGAATGTCAAAAACTGGGGATCATTGGGTGTCCCCCTTGGGGTTCTTTAACATCACTCAGAATCTTCTATAGGGGGGTAGTTGTTTTGAAAACTTAAATGGAATTTTAGGAGACTTTCCCTTAAAGTGAGCCTTTGGGGTTTTTTGTACGGGGATTTTGGATATTCCCTTTTTTCTTTTATTTTTCTTGTTAAAAATCCTTTTATGTTTTTTCCACTAAAAAAAAAGTAACAGTTTTGTGGAAGATCCTTTTTGGGGTCTCCCCCCAAACCCTGGGGATAAAACCAAATGCCCAAATTTTCAGTGTTCCTTTGGGCCAGATCCGTTTTAAACCGTTTGACCCACTTTCTTGGGGACAAATTTGTTTAAAGGGGGCCCCCGAGTTTTTTCTTGATCACCGAGTTTTTTACTTTAAAAAATTGGGGAAAAATTTTTCTTATCTGGAGGGTTTAAGGGTGTGGGGAAAAAAATTGAAATCTGTCTAAAAAAAGAACTGCTAAATTTGGGGAAACAGCATGGGCCCAAATTTTTTGTCTAAATTAAACTAAAAATCTAACTCAACAAATTTTTTTTTTTCAAATTGTTTCCCCCGTGTTAACGTGGTTTGGAAAATTTTTAATCTAAGGAACATAGACTGGGGGTTTAATTGTTTGGGGAAAAATGACGCAGAGGAATAGTTAAATCTAGTTCAGTTCAGTAAATTTACTTGGGGAGATAATATTCTAGATTTATTACTAAGAAACAGGGAAGAATTAGTTACCGAGGTAGAAGTTGGAGGTCAGTTAGGTAATAGCGATCATTGTGAAATAAGGTTTTGCGCATTAAATGATTCCTGCAAGGACTATTGGTTTGATAACTGGTCTGTATTCTGGGACTGAGAGTGCTGTGAAGTGTGGGGCAGGTGTATCCAGCTTCTTTCCTGTGAATACAGGAGTGAGGCAAGGGGGGCGTCCTTGCCCCATCACTTTTCAACGCTTGTATGGACTGGGTATTGGACAAGGTTGTAGATAAAAGTGATTGTGGAGAAATCCGTCGGCAGCACCAAGATCACTGATCTTGTTTTTGCCGATGATGCAGTAATCTTTGCTGAGTCGCTGGAGGTCCTGGTGATGGCTCTCGAGGCGCTGCACGAGGAGGCAAAGCCTTTGGGACTTGAGGTCTCCTGGATCAAGACCAAGGTCCAGGTATTTGGAGACCTACTAGATGAAGCAGTACAGTCTGTTCATGCGTGTGGCGAGGACATTGAGATCTTGGAAAGCTTTACATACCTTGGTAGCGCAGTCCATAATGACGGCGGGTCACGTCAAAAGTCTTAACGGCGGATTGGCATAGCCCACGGTGTTATGGACTCGCTCAGCGGGAGTATTTGGCTTTGTCGGGACCTGGGGGAGGGACAAAGATCCGGATCTTCAAGTCGCTTGTGATCCGCTGTCTTACTCTATGGCAGTGAGACATGGACACTAAATAGTGACTTGAAGAACGAATCAATGCCTTTGGTAATAAGTGTCTTCGCAAAATCATGGGTATCGCTGGGATGATTACGTGTCAAATCAGCGATTGCACCGTGAGACTGAATCGAGGCCTATTTACCTGCTTTAGTCCGTCAGCGCCAACTTCGGCTATATGGGCATGTGGCACGCTACTCTGAAACCGATCCTTCCATCGGGTTGTATCTGTAAGAGACAATCCGGCGTGGAGGAGGCCAAGGGGGCGCCCACAAGGCTCGTGGCTGGGGCAAGTTGATGTTTCTTGTCGAGAGCTGCTTGGTATGGGAAAGGAGCCTGCATGGGAACTCGGGCGTGGTGACCCCTGGGAGTGGCGTCGTAGGGTGGGCGAGGCGACGCGCCTCCCGGTGTATGCCCCCAATGATTGATTGATTAAAATGGGATGTAGGATCTACAAGTGTTAACGAGCATAGTGTACCTGACTTCAGAAAGGCTAATTATGTAGGATAAAGAAGACACGTGAAATGGATTAACGGGGGTAGAGGGAGTGTGATGTGATATATGTGGTCGGGGCGGAGTCGGTGAAGTTCAGTGCGGAAAGGATTATAATGCCTTTGTCAGAAATTTTAATAGCAGGTCAGAAAATGGGGGGCGATGATATTTAGAGAAAAAAAAACACAAAGGGATGACTGGCGAGTTTTAAAAAGGGAACATAGGAGTTAAAATTTAAAAATGTACATAATGGTTAAGGCTGACAGGTGACCAGAGATCAGTATTTCGTGATGGTTTGGACAGTGAAACAGTTAACAGGAACAGCAAAGAACAGTTATAAAATTAAAAGGGTTTCTGGCCAGGCAACGACCGATCCTATGGTATTTTTCAGATCGATAAGACAAAGATTGGGAAATTTGCTGGGGCGCAAAAATAGAGCAGGCTGAGATTGTAAATTCTGAGGGATATATGAGTAAAATTTTAATGCATATTCATTAAATGTTTTTACTCAGGAGGGTATGCAGAAAGGTACCTGATAGTGAAAAGATGTTTAGAGGAAAGGATGGTGAGAAACTCAAAGATATTGTGATAACTAGGGAAATGGTAGAAGGTATAGATATAATGCATAATTTCAAGTCACCAGGACCAGACGAAGTTTATCCCAGGGTATAAACAAAATGCAAAGAGGTTGTTAGTGAGTCGTTAGTGCATATTTTTAGGAAGTCAGTTGATATAGGGGAGGTGCCGTTAATGTGGAGGAAGGGAGATGTAGTTCCCATATTTAAGAAGGGTGATAGAGGATTTATGTCAAATTATCGACCCGTTAGCCTGACGTCAGTGATAGGTAAGTTACTGGAATCTCTTATTGCAAAAAACATTAGAGAACATCTAAATAAGCATTGATTGGTAAATTATTCAAAACATGGGTTCACCACAGATAGATTCGTGTCTCACTAATTTATTGAGCTTTTATTGGAAGGTTTATGAAACAGCAGACAATGATGAGGACTATGATATAGTATACCTGGACTTTAGTAAGGCATTCGTCAAGGTACCACACGAGAGACTCTTAATTGAGGTTAATGCGCATGGAAAGATGGGAAGGTTCTTCGTTGGATTAGATCTTGGATAAGTGATAGGCAGCAAAGGGTTACAATTAATGATTCTAAATATGAATGGGGGCAGGTAATGAGTGGCTTTCCATAAGGTTCTGTTTTGGGTCCATTACTATTTTTGATTTATATCAAAGATTTAGGTAGTGGTATTAGCAATGATATCAGCAAGTTTGCTGATTATAGTAAGGTAGGTAGACTTTTTGGATCACAGTCTGATGTAAACTTATTGCAAGGAGACTTAGATAAATTAATTAAATGAGTGCGCAGTCAGGTGGCAGACGGAATTTACTATTGATAAGTGTAGCGCAATTAATGTTGATAGAAAAAATTCTGGTAATAGGTACACTATACGCAATGTATCACTGACAATATCAGAAGGTGAGAAAGATCTAGGGGTGCGGGTAAGCTCAGACCTCCGTCCTAGGAATCAATGTATTGAGGCTAGAAATCGAACTAATAGGGTGTTATGATTTATTGCAAGGAGTGTTGAAAGTAGAAGTGCTGAGGTTATTCTAAAGCTATATTTAGCTCTAATCAGACCTCACCTAGACTATGCGGTGAAGTTTTGGTCTCCGTATTACAGGATGGATAAAGCCTTGTTAGAATCAGTGCCGAGAAGGATGACCAAAATAATACAGGGAATGCGTAACTTTAGTTATGAGAAGATATTGAAGCAATTAAATTTACACTTACTCGAGAGCGTGGAGTAGGGGGCGATCTGATAAAAGTTTTTAAGTGGTTTAAGGGATACAATAAAGGAGATGTAAGATTAATTTTTACGGCTCGTAATCAGGGTAGAACAAAAGTTAACGGATTCAAGCTGGAAAAGCGTAATTTAAAAAAGATATAGGGAAAAACTGTTTCACAAATAGGGTGGTAAATGACTGGAATGGACTTAGTCGTCAGGTAGTCTGTGCGGAGTCAATAGGAGCTTCAAAGGAGGCTAGATAAATTCAGATAGGTGAAATAGGCCTCTGCGACTTCGCGGAATT
>JACEEZ010015077.1:0-10000 GCA_016584305.1 Chionoecetes opilio
CAATCCCCAAAAGGGAAAAAAACCCCCGGGGCCCGCATGGCCTAAACACCAGGCCGTTCGACTGCGAGGATCGGAGGACAAAGGGGGCATGGCCCTAATCACAGGCGTCACTATAAAAGTCCTGCCTGCGCACCACGGGCGAGGACCAACCATCACAGCCCTCAAGTGAACCTCCAGAGCCTACCATCCGAGCCCTGGGTCACCACTGCCTACAGGCGCTATAGGCACAAATGTAAAAAAAAAATAAAAAAAAATAAAGCATCTTAGACAGGGTGGAGCCTTCAATGGTATAGTTTAAAGCTTCTTGCCATTACCATCACCACTGCCTCTACACTAATGGTTTTGAGACATGTCAGAAATTATAAATCAGTGAAAACCACAATTAATATTTTCAGACAGGTTTTTAATGTAGCGCAGTGTATGCAATATGAAGGTTTGTAAAGTAATTCAATTTTTTTTTTTTTTTTTAATTTAATTAATGATGGATCGAGAGGTCGGATTTTCACAACCGCGGTTATGGTTGCGTTTGCAGTTGTCAAATTTTCTACAACCGTGATTATCAGACTTATGACAATTATTATATACTAGGAAAAATGCGTAATTATCAACTGGAATATTACGTTATAGTGCGATTTAGCCACACTATTACAGGGAGGTCCCGTTATACGAGCATTCGGTATACGAGAATCCGATGATACGAGATGTGTAAATTAGGGTCTATTTTCAATATACGAGATCAAAAATTCAATGCTATGACATTCAAACTGGGGTGAGTAAAATTATCAAGTTCAAAATACGCGCCCTACCACTCCCAGGCTGGACAAAAGGGGATTTGGTTGACCCCAGTCAGGTCACCCCTAGCAAGCCGTGACCTGAAGGGTAATCAAGCATATGGCGCGGCCTGACATTTAGGGGTAATTAGCCAGATGTGCAGCTCCAACCTTGGGACAGCAGTCAGGTCATCCCTAGCAAGGCGTGATCTGAAGGGTAATTAAGCATATGGCGCGGCCTGATCTTTAGGGGTAATTAGCCAGGTGTGCTGCCACAACCTTGGGACCGCTACACTACCCTCTTTTGTATCACGCGGCGTCCCCTACAGTACAACGTCTTTTTTGCTTGTTATGCATGTTTTATGTTTAATTAATGTGCAGTTATGTTATTTTGTGTGCTATTTTCTCTTTCAGAATGCTTTTTCTACAGAATAGGTAGTACAGTGTGGGTAATATAGACGCTGTGTGTTTGTTGTGTTTGCTATAGTTTATTTTAGCTTGAAAAACGTCTTTTTTTCTTTTTTTTTTTTTAATAAATGGTCCTGGAACCAAACCTATATTTTACCATTAGTTATATGTGTTTCGTTTATACGAGATTTCGCTTTACGAGTATGCCAGGTGGAACATAACTGCTCGTATCTTCGGGACCTCCCTGTATTACATAATATATACTAAATAACTTATGTTGAACAAAAGTTTTGCAACACAAATAGGGGTAAATCATATGTACTACTGTCAATAATTAAGTATATTCTACACTAATATAGCTATTATGAAAGAATAGGTCAATTTAATTAAAACTATATTAAGCACAAAGTATGTTACCATAAATGTATTTGGCAGGGGATAAATTACTAAGGAAGTAAACTTTTCCCCGGGTTCCTCGGCCAGCCTCACGGCCAGGGTCGCTTTGTTATTGTTTATCACTTGGTCATGACGTCACGTGCATACTATCTATACTAAGCTTTCACCACCGCAACCTCACTTATGGAACGGCGGTTGCGGTTGTGAAGACTTCTAGAAATGCAGTTGCGGTTGTGAAGACTTCTAGAAATGCGGTTGCGGTTGTGAAGACTTCTAGAAATGCGGTTGCGGTTGTGAAGACTTCTAAAAATGCAGTTGCGGTTGTGAAGACTTCTAGAAATGCAGTTGCGGTTGTGAAGACTTCTAGAAATGCGGTTGCGGTTGTGAGACTTCTAGAATGCGGTTGCGGTTGTGAAGACTTCTAAAAATGCAGTTGCGGTTGTGAAGACTTCTAGAAATGCAGTTGCGGTTGTGAAGACTTCTAGAAATGCGGTTGCGGTTGTGAAGACTTCTAAAAATGCGGTTGCGGTTGTGAAGACTTCTAGAAATGCGGTTGCGGTTGTGAAGACTTCTAGAAATGCGGTTGCGGTTGTGAAGACTTCTAGAAATGCGGTTGCGGTTGTGAAGACTTCTAGAAATGCGATTGCGGTTGTGAAGACTTCTAAAAATGCAGTTGCGGTTGTGAAGACTTCTAGAAATGCGGTTGCGGTTGTGAAGACTTCTAAAAATGCAGTTGCGGTTGTGAAGACTTCTAGAAATGCGGTTGCGGTTGTGAATTTTGTGCGGCTACAGTTATTTGATCCAACACTAAATTCAATACATCCATATCTCTCAAACTATAAAGCAAATAAACATAAAGGCAGGACCTGTCGAACCGAGGCTCTTTGATTCACACATTAAAATTAAAATGGAGTTCTACAGTAGTACATACAACTTAATCAAGACTATTAGTATTTATAGAAAAATATTGAAAGTGGTACATGAATCAAAACATCTTGCTTTGGCTCTATGCAAACATGAAGGTATGGAGGGAGAACTAAACATGCCTCATGAGGAGCAGGATGCTTGAGGCCTTTTGTAGGTCAGGGGTAGGACGAAAAAGAGGCCCCCACATAATCTTGCCAACACAGATATAGTCAAGCAAAACAGGGCCATGAAATGAGGTCAACGATCAAGGCTCCGGGCAGAGGAGAGATAGGTTATCAGATACGGGTTGGTGGAGTGCATAGGATGGGAAGTAGAAGTGACAATAAGAAGACAATTAGAAGAAATAAGATGACAATAAGAAGACAATTAGAAGAAATAAGATGACAATAAGAAGACAATAAGAAGATATAAGATGACAATAAGAAGACAATAAGAAGAAATAAGATGACAATAAGAAGACAATAAGAAGATATAAGATGACAATAAGAAGACAATAAGAAGATATAAGATGACAATAAGAAGACAATAAGAAGAAATAAGATGACAATAAGAAACAATAAGAAGATATAAGATGACAATAAGAAGACAATAAAAGAATAAGATGACAATAAGAAGACAATAAGAAGATATAAGATGACAATAAGAAGAAATAAGATGACAATAAGAAGACAATAAGAAGAAACAAGATGACAATAAGAAGACAATAAGAAGACAATAAGAAGACAATAAGAAGAAATAAGATGAAAATAAGAAGACAATAAGAAGAAATAAGATGACAATAAGAAGACAATAAGAAGAAATAAGAAGACAATAAGAAGACAATAAGAAGAAATAAGATGACAATAAGAAGACAATAAGAAGAAATAAGATGAAAATAAGGAAGCCCAATAAGAAGAAATAAGATGACAATAAAAAGACAATAAGAAGAAATAAAAAGGGACAATAAGAAGACAATAAGAAGAAATAAGATGAAAATAAGAAGACAATAAGAAGATATAGGATGACAATAAGAAGACAATAAGAAGAAATAAGATGACAATAAGAAGACAATAAGAAGAAATAAGAAGACAATAAGAAGACAATAAGAAGAAATAAGATGACAATAAGAAGACAATAAGAAGAAATAAGATGACAATAAGAAGACAATAAGAAGAAACAAGATGACAATAAGAAGACAATAAGAAGAAATAAGATGACAATAAGAAGACAATAAGAAGAAATAAGATGACAATAAGAAGACAATAAGAAGATATAGGATGACAATAAGAAGACAATAAGATGCAGGGGAGGATATACGAAGGAGTGAATGTTGTGGGTGAAAGAAAAAATAGCATCTCTTGTAAAGAAGTGGGAGAACAGAATATAGTGGAGAGAGAGAGAGAGAGAGGGGAGAGAGAGGAGAGATGAGAGAGAAAAAATGAGAGAGAGAGGAGGAGAGAGAGAGGAGAGAGAGAGAGAGAGGAGAAGAGAGAGAGAGAGAGAGAGGAGAGAAGAGAGAGAGAGAGAGAGAGAGAGAGAGAGAACTTGAAACACTTTAAACACTTGAAACACTTTAATATGTTACCATAATACATACATACGTTAATAAAGTATATAACATAATTTGTGTAAGCAGCCCTACGAAGCCATACGGCTATTCGGGCCCAGCATCTCTGTAGTTTACAAACAAGTTTATCTGGGGACGTCAGTAGCAATTACATAAAAGAAGAAAAAAAAAAAAAAAAAAAAAAAAAAAAAAAAAAAAAAAAAAAAAAAAAAAAGGTAAAAAAAAAAAACAACAACAACAACAACAACAACAACAACAACAACAACAACAACACAACTCAGGAGAAATACATAGACAATTGCTCAAAAATCATTTGTAGAATGCTAATAAAATGTATTGTTGGCACTATAATAAATCTACATGACCATCATTGGAAATATATTAGAACCCAAAAATTAGAACAAATATCTTGTCAGTATTGGGACCCAAAAAATACTTTTTGTATTGCCCTTTTTAAAAGAAATAATGTTGGTAGGGTCTTACCCGAGTCGGGTATATTATTCCATATCTTGGGACCAGAGTAGGCTTGTAGTGTTGAAAAACTGTCAGGTTATGTTGTGGTAGCCCCTACACGGAGGTGTTCAAAACTTGCGGGTGGGGTAGTTATGTTGAGGGAGCAAGTTAATATAATGACCACCAGTAACTAATTTGTGCATATATATTCCAATCTGTAATTTGTTTAAAGTCAAATAATTTCAAGATGTTCATATTCTTTAAAAAAAGGGTGAGTATGATCAAAGTAGCCCGAATTTGTAATGATCCTAATTATTTTCTTTTGTAGCCGGAACAGGGGAAGTAAATGGAGTGGGCTATGTGTTGCACCAGACAGGAGTACAATATTTAAAGTGTGGCAATACATGAGAGAGAGAGAGAGAGAAGAAGGGGGAGGGGAGAGAGAGAGAGAGAGGAGAGAAGAGAGGAGAGAGAGAGAGAGAGAGAGAGAGAGAGAGAGCCCGAGAGGAGAGAGAGAAGGGGGAGGAGAGAGAGGAGAGAGAGAGCGAGAGCGAGAGCGAGGGGCGAGCGAGGGGCGAGAGCGAGCGAGAGCGAGAGCGAGCGAGAGCGAGAAACGAGCGAGAGCGAGAGCGAGAGAGAGCAGAGCGAGGAGAGCAAAGAGAGCGAGAGAGAGAGAGACACACTCCATCCCCTTTGAGAATGCTAAAGTAAAGACGGCAAAAGGGGTAGTTTAGATAAAATTGAATTCACTGCTAATCTTATCCAAGGTTACATATCTCTAGTTTGAAGAAAAAGATATCTGATTTCTTACATTTTTTTAGGTGCAGTGGATGGTATACAAAAACAAAAAAAGGGAAAAACTAATATGCATATATTTAGTTGATAAATTTTTTTGTTTTTTTGGATATACATACTATACTAGTACCCTCATGACCGTCTAACCTATACGAATTAGGGCCCAAAAAATCTGACGTTAAATAGAAAATTAGGGACTAGAATGCCCCCCTTAGGTAAAACCCGCGAACACCCCGGGCCAATGGTTGAAAAGGAAAGAGACACTTAGACTGGTTGTTAGAAAGAGACTTAGACTGAAGTTTTTTAGAAGAGATTTTGGACGAGTTGTTGAAAGAGAGACTTAGATGAAGTTGTTAGAAGAGAGATTAGACTGAATTTGTAAAAAGAGGGGATTTAGAGACGTTGTTAGAAGAGAGCTTAGACTGAAGTTGTTAGAAGAGATTTAGATGAAGTTGTTAGAAAGAAGATTTAGACTGAAGTTGAAGAAGAGAGACTTAGACTAAATTTTGTTGAAAGGATTTAGACTGAAGTTGTTAAAGAGAGACTTAGGAGAATTTTTTAGAAGAGAGACTTAGACTGAAGTTTAGAAGAGAGACTTAGACTGAAGTTGTTAGAAGAGAGACTTAGACTGAAGTTGTTAGAAAGAGAGACTTAGACTGAAGTTGTTAGAAGAGAGACTTAGACTGAAGTTGTTAGAAAGAGACTTAGACTGAAGTTGTTAGAAGAGAGATTTCGACTAAAGTTTTTAGAAAGAGAGACTAGACTGAATTTTTAGAAAGAGAGACTTAGTAAGTTTTAGAAGGAGACTTAGACTGAATTGTTAGAAAGACTTGAAAAAGGGGTTGTTAGAAAGAGAGACTTAGATGAATTGTTAGAGATGACTTAGACTGAAGTTGTTAGAAAGAGAGACTTAGACTGAAGTTGTTAGAAAGAGAGACTTAGACTGAAGTTGTTAGAAGAGAGACTTAGACTGAAGTTGTTAGAAAGAGAGACTTAGACTGAAGTTGTTAAAAGAGAGACTTAGACTGAAGTTGTTAGAAAGAGAGACTTAGACTGAAGTTGTTAGAAAGAGAGACTTAGACTGAAGTTTTTTAGAAAGAGCTTAACTGAAGTTGTTAGAAAGGACTTAGACTAAGTTGTTAGAAGAGGGGACTTAGACTGAATTGTTAAAAAGAAGACTTGACGATTTGTTAGAGAAGCCGACGAATTTGTTAAAAGAGAGATTGACTAAAGTTTTTAGAAAGAGAGACTTACACTAAATTTGTTAGAAAAGGACTTAGCTAAAGTTGTTAAAAGAGACTTAGACTGAAGTTGTTAGAAAGAGAGACTTAGATGAAGTTGTTAAAAAAAGAGAGACTTAGACGAAGTTTTTAGAAAGAGAGATTTAGATGAAGTTTTTAAAAGAGAGATTTAGACTGAAGTTTTTAGAAGAGAGATTAGACTGAATTGTTGAAGAGAGACTTAGACTGAATTTGTTAGAAACAGACTTAGAGAAGTTGTTAAAAGGGGGATTAGGGGGAAGTTTAAAAAGAGAGACTTGGACTGAAGTTTTTTAAAAGAGAGACTTAGACGAAGTTGTTAGAAAGAGAGACTTAGACTGAATGTTAGAAAGAGAGACTAGACAAAGTTGTTAGAAAGAGAGACTAGACGAAGTGTTAGAAAGGGAAGATTAGACTAAAGTTGTTAAAAAAGGGGAGACTTAGACTGAAGTTTTTTAAAAGAGACTTAACTGAATTTGTTGAAAGAGAGCTCAGACTAATTGTTAAAAGAGAGACTTGACTGAATTGTTAGAAGAAGACTTAGACGAAGTTGTTGAAAGGAGACTTGACTGAAGTTTTTAGAGAGAGTTTTGACTGAAGTTGTTAAAAGAGAGACTTAGACTTAATTGTTAGAAAGAGAGATTTAGACTAAGTGTTAGAAAGAGAGACTTAACGAAGTTGTTAAAAAAGAGAGATTAGACTGAAGTTGTTAGAAAGGAGACTTAGACTGAATTTTTTAGAAAGAGAGATTAGACTGGATTTGTTAGAAGAGAGACTTAGAGAATTTGTTAAAAGAGAGATTTAGCTGAATTTTTTTAAAAAGAGGACTTAGACTAAATTTGTTAGAAAGAGAGATTTAGACTAAAGTTGTTAAAAGAGAGATTAGACTAAAAGTTGTTGAAAGAGATTTAGATAAAGTGTTAGAAAGAGAGATTAGACTAAATTTGTTAGAAAGAGAGACTTAGACTAAAGGTTAAAGGGGATTAGACTAAAGTTGTTAGAAAGAGAGACTTAGACTGAAGTTGTTAGAAGAGAGACTTAGACTGAAGTTGTTAGAAAGAGAGACTTAGACTGAAGTTGTTAGAAAGAGAGACTTAGACTGAAGTTGTTAACAAAAAAATACTTGCTATTATTACAAAGAGAAAAACAAGGCTGAAAATTTGAGGACAAAAGAAACTTATGAATAAGGAGGATGTTTGAATAACGCTAAGAAATATAGTTTTCCGCATAGATATCTTTAATGGACTAGAAAAAGAAATGAAGAGGAAAAAGTGTGCATCAATACATATACGGAAACCTTAATAAAATTCAATATGGGGAAAGACCAAGAGTTCGGGGCAGGCCCGATGCAACAATAGGCAAAAAAAAAAACAGAAAATGTATGCAACAATAGGGAAAAAAAAAACAGAATGTATACAACACAGGTCAATAAAAAACAGAACTGTATGCAACAACTAGGTCAATAAAAAACAGAACTGTATGCAACAACTAGGTAAATAAAAAACAGAACTGTATACAACAACTAGGTCAATAAAAAACAGAACTGTATGCAACAACTAGGTCTATAAAAAACAGAACTGTATGCAACAACTAGGTCAATAAAAAACAGAACTGTATACAACAACTAGGTAAATAAAAAACAGAACTGTATGCAACAACTAGGTCAATAAAAAACAGAACTATGTAAAAAAAAAGAAGCTTTGTAGACAACAGTAAGGTAAAGATTTGGGGCATACATAATGCTGCGCCTGGCCTCGGTGCTCATTTCCTTTGCATTACCCCTTGAGCCTGTATCGAGTGAGAACCCGTTACCCCGGGACACAGGGCTAGTGTGACATCCGAGCTACCACAGTTACCTTCCCCAGGTTTCCCCAGGTACCCATTTATCAACCCCAAAAGGGTGAATGAACAGCTGGAAGGGCTGGTCGCCGACTTGTCCTGGCCCGGATTCGAACCAGGGCCCGCAGATTCGTAGCCAGCGCTAGCCCCTAACCCCCAAATAGAAAAGTATTATCAATGAATTTGAAAAAAATACAGAATATGCCCTAAATAATTTAATCACAAAATAGGTGAATATCATTAAATATTTTACCGATTCCCCCCAATGGGCTGAAGGAGGGTCACCTTCCACACAAAAAGAATGGGCACACAAGCTTGCCTTTCGGGGATCACTATCTTCCATGCGAGGAGAGGCGAGGGTGAGGGGGAAAGGCGATGTGCTGCCAATGGAGGTGAGGAAGTGCTGCAATAAGAACACTGGTTTAAGTCTCTTCCTCCTCTTCTTCTTCCTTCTCTTCCCCCTCCTCCTCCTCCCCAATATCCTTCGTAGAAACACGATTTCTTATTTTTTCACACACTCTCTCTCTCTTGTTTACCTAATCATAAACCGAAGACATAAATTTTCCACAGCCTATTTTCCCTTCTCTCTCTTCTCTCCTCTTCTCTCTCCTCCCTCTCTCTTCTCTTCCCCTCTCTTTTCATCTAGGTACAGGGTTTTATACAATGGACCCTACCCCAAAATACGTCCCCGGGTTTGTTTACATGGTGCATTGTGGGATAAGTCGGGGTCGCCGGGGTGGGGGGGGACCCATGAAGGGAAAAAACTAGGCATGGAAGAATTTCGATTATTTTGCGGAAATTGATATTCAGGGTATATTACTGTGCTCTGTTCTCGCTGACAAAACTAAAGAGAAGACCTGAGGAATGGCTGATGTGCAAGGGGGTTTTAAACCAAGAAAACAGAGTCATAACGGCCTGTCAAAAGGTAAGCANTTTTAAAATTGCAAAAGGAAAAAAAAAAAGGGACAAAAAATTTTTGGGAAAAAACCCCAAGTGAATGGGGGATGGGGGGGAAAGGGGAAATTTAAGAGAAAAAGGGGGAAAATTTTGAAAAAAGCTAATGAGAATTATCAAAAAAATTAAAAGATCTCTAAAGGACTCTCAAAAGACTCTCAAAAAGACACTCTAAAGACACTCAAAAGGGACTCCTAAAGACTCTCTAAAAGGACTCTTAAAGTTTCTCAAGAATTCTAAAGACTCTCTAAAGGACTCTCAAAGAATTTTAAAATCTGAAAGGGACTTCTAAAAGACTCTCAAGGGACTCTCTAAAGGACTCTAAAGATCTCTCAAAAAGACCTCAAAAGGCTCTCTAAAGACACTCTAAAGACACTCTTAAAGACTCTCTATAAAGAATCTCTAAAGACTCTCTAAAGACTCTCTAAAGACTCTCTAAAGACTCTCTAAAGACACTCTAAAGACACTCTAAAGACACTCTTAAAGACACTCTTAAAGACTCTTTAAAAACTCTCTAAAGACTCCTAAAGACTCTTAAAGGGACTCTTAAAAAGGGACTCTCAAAAGGGACTCTCTAAAGACTCTCATAGACACCTAAAAGAATCTAAAAAACCTCTAAAAGACTGTATACAAATAATCTGATTAAAAAAAAG
>JACEEZ010015077.1:17500-35000 GCA_016584305.1 Chionoecetes opilio
AGAGAGAGAGAGAGAGAGAGAGAAGAGAAGAGAAACAAAATTGTGAGAAAAAAAGGGAGGGAGAAAAATAAAAACACGGCCCAATCTTTATACATTTATGAAAGCTAACTTGAATCACATCGCAAGTTATTATGAATTTTTTTTTAGTTAGTTTAAAAATAGTTTGGTTTTTAGTTTTACGTACGTTTTGATAGTAAATGGAAATTCTTACGTTTTATATAATAATTTGATATAAAAAAAGGAACAAACGTCAAAAAAAGGAATAAACTAGAACTGGAATTAAAACTATGTAATGAAAGTATACGACTATGACTATATTAACCTCTCTCTCTTCTCTCTCTCTCTCCTCTCTCTCTCTCTCTCCTCTCTCTCTCTCTCTATTCTCTCTCTCTCTCTCTCTCTCTCTCTTCTCCTCTCTCTCTCTCTCTCTCTCTCTCTCTCTCTCTTTTTTTTTTTTTTTTTTTTTTTTTACCTTTATTCTTATAGGTTTTACAGTCAAGAGCTTCAGGGGACTACTGAGAACTATCTTTGACTTTAAAAAATGTGTAAATTCTCCCCTCTCTCTCTCTCTCTCCCCTCTCCCCTCTCTTCTTTTCGCTTCTCCTCTCTCCTCTCTCTCTCTCTCTCTCTTCTCTTCTTTCTCTCTCCTCTCTCATCGGGCTGTTTCATTTTCGCTTCTCATTTGCATAATCAGTAAGTCCAGTCTTAACGCAGGAGAAAGTGAAATTCTATCTTATAAAAAGTATTTCAATTTAAAAAAACTAATTATTACTTGATAGGCACGTAAGATACCACACAAATTATTTATACATGGATCTATTTGCATACATAAAAACCTACTTACCTACCCATCAAATTTGAATAGCGAAAATTCTTTAATATTCTTTTATAATATCCTTCTCTATTCAATTTAATTTCCATTTTCTTGCATTATCCTATTATCTCTCCTCTTCCTTTTTCTTTCTTCCTTCTCCATTCAATCTCAATTCCATCTTTCCTGTGCTAGTAATTTTCTTTTTTCTTCTTTTTTCTTTCTTTCCTCTTTTCCCTGACTGCATATCCAATTTCTTTTTCTCATTTCATTTTTCCTTCTCTTCCTTACATCTTTCGGTTTTGTTAGTCTTCTCTCTCCCCTCTTCTCTTCTCTCTCCCTCCCCATCTCCTCTCTCCTCTCTCTCTCTCTCTCTCTCTCTCTCTCTCTCTCTCTCTCTCTCTCTCTCTCACACACACACGATGTTCTTTTCTTTATCGGGGAAGATGTTGCGCCATTTTACTATTAACCACCAATAAGCTGTAATAATAATTCGTAATAATATTAAACTTTACTTAGACAGGCAATTTCGGGTAGAGTATCAGACTTAATATCTTTCCTGCACAATAACTCATCCCAGCGAGATCGTTTGCTTAGCCTCGGCGGACAACTTGAGGCTATAAAACAAAAGAGAGGGAAGAAAGGGAGGCACTGGAGACAGGAAGCAGCAGAAATACCACCAACACTACCGCACAAAACACACAACACACAACACACCACATCACCACACAACACACAACACACACACACAACACCACAACACACAACACACACACACACACAACACACCACATCACCACACAACACACAACACACACACACAACACCACAACACACAACACACACACACACACAACACACCACAACACACAACACACACAACACACTACAACACACAACACACACACACACAACACACACACACACAACACCACAACACACACACACACACAACACACTACAACACACCACAACACAACACACACACACACACACACACACACACAAAACACACACACAACACACCACAACACACACAACACACTTTACAGACACCAGACAATAAACACAACACAACACACAAAACACACACACCACACTTTACAGACACAAGACAATATACACACACAACACACAACGTAAATTCCCCTCCAGCCACACCGGACCTTTCCCCTGACTCGGTGCGGTGGTATATTTTCAACGCCGTTTAATTAGCCACGTGTATTAAGCCGCTCCGTGTTTGCTGCTGCATGACTGTGTACACAAAAGATTTATGAATGCAGAACACCAGCAGCAGCAGCCTCGTCCTAACCCCAACTCGGTTTTTTGCGGGCCAAGTAACGCTGTAGTCATATATTGTAATAATAGTAGTAGTTGTAAATGTGCTGAGTATTAGAAACATTGGTGAGAGAGAAATAGAAAAAGTGAAAGAAAAATAGAAATAGGTAGAAAAATTAACCAAGTCTGGAAAGGTTTGCTTACTTTACTCTTGAACACGTCTTGGTAGGTTTAGGTTACGGTTAAGTTAGGTTTTCCAGACTTGGTTGATATGCTCCCGGGCCAAGTAATGCTGTAGTCACCAGGAATACCAAAACGCACGGTGCAAATGTAAGGAAGGTTGCTGAAAGGAGTAAATTTGCTATTCTTTTCTTTGATGTTATTTTGGTATCTTAGTGGTTGTTTTGCTTCGTATTTATTGTGAAGTCTGACTGATGATTGTTAACTTTTTGGTAAAGTTTTTTTTATTTGTTTGTTTCAATCTGTATAGTTTCTTTTTTTGCTTTACGTAAATGATCTCTCTCTCTCTCTCTGTCTCTCTCTCTTTCTCTCTCTCTCCCTCTCAATGTGTGTGTATGTGTGTGTATGTATTCATCTAGTTGTAATTTACAGGGCCAGAGCGACGCTCGTATGGTTCCGTCTCCATATCAACATTTTTATCATTCATCCTTAGTGTTTAGTGTTGGCCGAAGCCACCACTGGAGGCGGGTCACAAACCCCCGGCTAACACCCGGTACCCATTCACTGCTGGGTGGACAGGGGCTAGGGTTTTAAGAAGACCGCCCGTCTGTCTTCGCCCCGCCCGGGGATCGAACCCGGGACTTCTCGGTTGTGAGCCAAGCGTGCTAACCCTTACACTACGGAGTTCCCCATGTGTGTGTGTGTGTGTGTGTGTGTGTGTGTGTGTGTGTGTGTGTGTGTGTGTGTGGTGTGTGTGTGTGTGTGTTGTGTGTGTGTGTGTGTGTGTGTGGTGTGGTGGTGTGTGTGTTGTGTGTGTGGTCGTGTGTGTAGTGTGTGTGGTTGTGAGTGTTACGACCAATACACTTCCCCCGCCCTGGACACGAACCAGGGCCATGCCGGTACCCACAAAGGCCTTAACACTGGCAACGTACTCGCCCTGTCAAAGTCGTGCCGCGTTCTCGTTCTTCCGTAAATCCCTTGGTAATGGCAGCCATGCACTAGATTGCCGCACCCGAATGAGCTCTGCAGGAATTTCATTAATGTAGGCATAACCATTTTGAAATGTTTATAAATGTTCATATAGACCCAAGGAGATAAGTGTTATTATTATATTAAGGTCTGTAGGGGCCTCGCAAATGCTTTCATAATTGACTATAAGGCTTGCAAACTCCAACATTTCTGAGGCAGGGCTTAACGTCTCCCTTAAGACCTCAGGGTGGATCCAGAGAAGGTTTTAGGAACAGACTCAGGTAGAAGATTCCTTAAGTGTTTGCAAGGTCGCTGGGGCCCTTAGGATAATCTGGGAGAAGCGACCTTACTGTCAACGTAATAAACCGTGGAGTATCTTGCCCCTGATGAGCACACAGGTGAATTTGCACAAGTATCTCTAGCATGAGGCAATTCCAAAATGCTCTTGAATAAACAATGAGAAAGAGTTGTAATTTGAGAGTGCGTGTGAGTGTGTGAGCAATGGAATAATTAAATAAATAATAATGATATTGGATAGCGGATAAGAAGAAGAGAGAGGTAGGAGGAAGGAGCAGAGGGTACACGAGAAGGAGGAAGAGGCGAAACGGGAGGCAGAGAAAGAGGTAATAAGGTGAACCGAGGGAGACGTAGGAGTGACTACATTTTGAGGAGTCGTGGGAGATGTCTGGGAATGCTGATGCTATGCTGTTGGATGCTAGATAAGATGAGATAGATAAGAGATAGAGAGATAGATAGGACGATGAGGTATGCTAAAACCTGGCTTCTGATCTTCTCTCGAGGGACATTGCGTCGAGAAAATACGTCTCTTCCGGCTCTCTGCCTCCGATCCAGAAATTTCCATCGTAAATACATATCTCTTTCATGCCATGGAAATAAAAATACGAACCTGGGCAACAAGGAAACATGAAAAAGAAAAAATGAAGAAAACAAAAACGTCTCAAACACATATGAAAAAAATAACACAGGAAAAGAATGATACAAGAACAAGACTGCTGAAAAATACAAACTATCTTAAGAAGTACCAGAGTGAGGGATAGAGGGAAAGAAAACGAGACACACAGAACACTCACTCAGTCTGGAGATCTTGAACGCGTCCGCCGTGCTGATGATGTCCACAAAGGCGTGAAGCTGAAACCTCCTGCCAGTTGTGTTTTGATTGTGTTGTTGGATGGCGTGCAGGAAGGCGCCCTGGATCTCCCTCGAATCCTGGTCGAAGATGGCGCCTGCAGGACAACAACAAGAAGGAGTTTAGAAAGTGAAACAATACTAAACTCACAACAACTAAACAATACTCACTAAACTAAACTAAACTAAACAATACTCACTAAACTAAACTAAACTAAACAATACTCACTAAATAATACCTCTTTTTTACAACAAGAAGGGATGTAGAAAGTGAAACAAAAAATATACCCATTAAATATTACCTTTTTTCCAGTTTTATTTACAACAAGAAGGGATGTAGAAGTGAAACAATACCTATAGTCACTAAATAATACCTATTTTCTTGTTTTATTTACAACAAGAAGGGATGTAGAAGTGAAACAATACCTATATCACTAAATAATACCTATTTTCTTGTTTTATTTACAACAAGAAGGATGTAAATGAACTATACCTATAGTCACTAAATAATACCCATTTTCTTGTTTTTTTACAACAAGAAGGTGTAAATGAACAATACCTATACGCACTAATAATACCTATTTTCTTGTTTTATTTACAACAAGAAGGGATGTAGAAGTAAAACAATACCTATAGTCACTAAATAATACCTATTTTCTTGTTTCTTTTACAACAAGAAGGGATGTAGAAAATGAAACAAAAACTACTATACTCAAATAATAAACCATTTTTCCAATTTTTTCTTATACGATTTTTGTTTTATATTAGGTGTATTTTCTGGTGTATGTGTATGTGTATGTGTTTATGGTATAGGTGATATGGTATTGTATTATAGGTGGTATGGTATTTATGGTATAGGTGGGTTAGGTGTGAAAACAGGTGAAACAAAAACTATACTCATTGAATAGTAACTTTTTTCCAGTTTTTTTTCTACGATTTAGATTTACATCATTGAAACTTTCTTTTTTTCCAGTGTTTTTTGCACATTTTTGTGGGTATTTTTTTTATTTGGGTTCTTCGCACTGATTAAAGTCGCAGTAAAGCATAATTA
Source organism: Chionoecetes opilio (assembly GCA_016584305.1). Classification (NCBI taxonomy): domain Eukaryota; kingdom Metazoa; phylum Arthropoda; class Malacostraca; order Decapoda; family Majidae; genus Chionoecetes; species Chionoecetes opilio. Next base: position 22,936 of record JACEEZ010015077.1, read on the forward strand.
TGAAGGTGAAATGTGAGAAATGAACTTAGTATAAAGCCGTATTCGCAGAAATCGTGTTTTGATCTGCATGAAAAAAACCTCACTTTACGCGGTGAGAGAGAGAGAGAGAGAGAGAGAGAGAGGAGAGAGAGAGAGAGGGAGAGAGGAAGAGAGAGAGAGAGGGGAGAGAGAGAGAGGGGAGAGAGAGAGGAGAGCGAGAGCGAGAGCGAGGGAGAGGAGAGGAGAGCGAGAGCGCGAGGAGAGCGAGAGGAGAGGAGGAGCAGAGGCGGAAAAGGGGGAGAGGGGAGGAAGCGAGAGGCGAGAGCGAGACGAGAGGAGAGCGAGAGGGACGCGAGAGCGGGGAGGGAGCGAGAGCGGGAAGCGCGAGAGCGAAAGGGAGATAGGGGAGAGGAGAGAGATAGGAGAGAGAGAGGAAGAGAAGGAGAGAGAGGAGAGAGAAAAAAAAAATTACAAACGTGAAATTGAATCGGATNGTTTCATGGCACGGAAGTAAATATATACCTGTTCATGGCACGGAAGTAAATATATACCTGTTTCATGGCACGGAAGTAAATATATACCTGTTTCATGGCATGGAAGTAAATATATACCTGTTTCATGGCACGGAAGTAAATATATACCTGTTTCATGGCACGGAAGTAAATATATACCTGTTTCATGGCATGGAAGTAAATATATACCTGTTTCATGGCATGGAAGTAAATATATACCTGTTTCATGGCACGGAAGTAAATATATACCTGTTTCATGGCACGGAAGTAAATATATACCTGTTTCATGGCATGGAAGTAAATATATACCTGTTTCATGGCATGGAAGTAAATATATACCTGTTTCATGGCATGGAAGTAAATATATACCTGTTTCATGGCACGGAAGTAAGTATATACCTGTTTCAAGGCATGGAAGTAAAAATACGAACATGCGATACACGGAAACATGAACAATAGAAAATGAAGAGAGAAAAAACGTCTTGAACACACACAAGAATGACACAAAAACTTGACTGATTAAGAAAAAACACAGTCGTGAGGATAGATAGAGATTTGAGCACACAAATATATAATAAGTAAAAAAAATAATGAAACTGCATAAAACAAAACATGAATGCTGGTGAATACACTCTGAAAAAGATACATATAACACATAAAATTGCCTTTACTCACGGCAACGACACAAGGAAACAGACACATTAAAAATATGGAACAAAGTCAGGATGAAGAGTAAAAAATATTCTTGAAAACATAGGAAAAGAAAATGACACAGAAACCAGACTGATAAAAAATACACAATCTCGAGAATAAGCCAGAGTGAGGGATGGAGCGACAGAAAACGGGACGCACAAACACTCACTCAGTCTGGAGATCTTGAACGCGTCCGCCGTGCTGATGATGTCCACGAAGGCGTGAAGCTGAAACCTCCTGCCAGTTGTGTTTTGATTGTGTTGCTGGATGGCGTGCAGGAAGGCGCCCTGGATCTCTCTCGAATCCTGGTCGAAGATGGCGCCTGCAGGACAAGAATAAGACATGGAGAAAGTGAAACAATACCTAGACTCACTAAATAATAACTTTTTTACAGTTTTTTTTACTACAAGAAAGGATGTAGCAAGTGAAAAAAAACTACTATACTCAAATAATAAACCATTTTTCCAATTTTTCTTTCTTCGATTTGTGTTTTATATTAGGTGTATTTTCTGGTGTATGTGTATGTGTATGTGTTTATGTTATAGGTGGGTTAGGTGTGAAAACAGGTGAAACAAAAACTATACTCATTGAATAGTAGCTATTTCCATTTTTTTTTCTACGATTTAGATTTCTACGATTTGAATAATACCTTTTTTCCAGTGTTTTTTGTACCATTTTTGTTTTAGGTGTATTTTTGTATTTGGGTTCTTCGTAGTTTTGATTACAAGTCGCAAGTCAAGGCATAATTATGAACGTGAAAAAGTGAAAAATGAAAACTTAGTATAAAAGCCGTATTCGCAGAAACCGTGTTTTGATCTGCATGAAAAAACCTCACTTTTACGCTGGTGAGAGAGAGAGAAAGAGAGCGAGAGCGAGAGCGAGAGCGAGAGCGAGAGCGAGAGCGAGAGAGCGAGAGCGAGAGAGCGAGAGCGAGAAGGAGGCGAGAGCGAGACCCGAGAGCAAGAGCGAAAACCCAGACCAAAAGCGAGAGCGAGGGGCGAGAGCGAGAGCCAGACCCAGAGCGACAAAGCGAGGCGAGAGGCGAGGGGAAAAGACCCGGAGGGGGAAAAAGCGAGAGCGAGAGCGAGACCCGAGAGCGAGACCGAGAGCGAGAGCGAAAACGGAGCGAGAGCGAGAGCGAGAGCAAAGGAGCGAGAGGAAAACCCGAGAGCGGGGAGCGAGAGCGAGAGCGGGGAGCAAAGGAGCGGGGAGAGAGAGAGAGAGGGGAGGAGAGGGGAGAAAAGGAACCCAAAAAAAAAAAAAAAGATGTAAAATTTTGAAGACGGAAAACTTTGAATTTATAGTAAAAATAAATAAAAAAAAAAACCCAAAAAAAAAAAAAATAGTTTGGAAAAAAACCAAACCTTTCCGTTTTAATTTTTTGAATAAGAAGAGTTGAAGGAGCCCACGTGGCGATGTACCAAAGGGCTTGAAAAAGTGGGGGAAACAAAAGAGAGGAAGGAAAATTTTAAAAAAAGGGAGAGGAAAGAAAAAAAAGATGATGTTTGGGAAAGGGCGGGGAAAGCGGCCCCACGTGATAGGAAAAAATGGGTAAAAAAAAATAATCTATTTTTTATTTTTTTTTGTCGTTTTTTTTTAGTTTTTTTTGTTTGGTTTTTTTTTTGTTTTTTATTTTCCCTTTTTTAAACTAGTTACGTCTTTGGGGTTTTGGTCGTTTTAATTTTATGTATATGTGAATATGAAAGGTTATGGGGAATTTGTATGAATTTATGTTGTATGTATGTATGTTTTGTATGTATGTATGTATGTTGAGGTATGTATGTATTTTATGTATGTATGTATTTTGGTGTAGTATGTATGTATGTATGAAATGTGTGTATGTTGATGTTGTGGTGTGCATGTAGGTTTTTGGTTGGTGTATGTATGTATGTATGAAATGTAGGAGTTGTATGTAGGGTATGTATGTATGTATAGTGTGGCATGCATGTGTTTGTCGGGGGGTTGTATCCCAGACCAGCATTTTTTATATTTACAGTTTTTTTCTGGGTCTTCTTTGTTTTAAAAATCTTTCTTCTTTTTCCTTTTACACTTCAAAATTTGGGCCACAGCACTTTTTTTTTGGGTTTCTATTTTTTTTAAAAAACCCTTTTCCTCTTTTTTTACCCTTTCCTCCCCCTTTCCCCCCTCCTCTTCCTTTTTCTCCAATTTTGCAGCGGAAAATTTTGGGATTTAGTTATGGGGGTTTTTTCCGACAAAAAAGGTTAAATGTCTATCAATTTACAATTTTTACTGTGTTTTTTTTCTTTTTTTTTTTTTTCCCCGCTTCTCTCTCTCTCTCTCTCCTCTTTTCTTCTCTCTCCCTCTCTCTCTTTTTTTTCTCCTCTTCTCTCTCTCTCTCTCTCCTCTCTCTCTCTCTCTTTTCTCTCTCTCGACGGGGACACTGGGAATTAAGCTTCGGGGGTTGAGTTTTGAAAGGTCCTTCCCCTTAAATTTGTTCGTAAACACTGGGGTTTTACTGAGAGAGAGAGAGAGAAAAAAGAGAGGGAAAAAGAGAGGGGAAGGGGGAGGAGAGGGAAGGGGGATGAGAGAGAGGAGAGAGAGAGAGGGGAGGGAGAAAAGAGAGAGGGGGAAAAAGAGAGACAAAAGAGAGCGGAGAGAGAGAGAGAGGGGAGAGGGGGAGAGGGGATGAGAAAGAGAGGGGAGAGAGAACGGAAAAAGAGAGAGAGAGTGAGAGAGAGCGGGGGGAGAGAGGGAAAACGGAGGGGAGAGAGAGAGAAATTGTGCAAAGACAGCAACACGCTTTCAGGTTATTGCAAAAAGGTTTAATTTTAAACTTGAAAGAAAAAAATATCCAAAGAAAATACAAATGATACAGGGTTTGGAAGAGGGGGGAAGGGATGAGGAGGAAGACTTTGGAAGGGGAAGGGGAGGAGGAGGAGGAGAAGAGGATGACGGGGAGGAAGGGGGAAGGGAAAGAAGAGGAAGGGGAAAAGAGGAAGAGGGAAGGGGGAAGGGGGAAGAGGAAGGGAGGAGGAGGAGGAGGAGGAGGAGGAGGAGCAAGGAGGAGGAGGGGGAGGAGGAAAAGGGGAACACCTGGGCAGGGGGGGGGGGAAAGGGTACAAGAAAATTTTCCCGGTTTAAAAGGGAATAAAAAAGGGGGACATTCTCCCTCCCGAAAAAAACTTTTTTTAAAAAAAAAACAAGATAGAATTCCCCCAAAATCCATTTTTCTCTGGCCTACAACCCAACATGGAGGAGGAGGAGGAGGAGGAGGAGGAGGAAGAAGAGGGAGAGGAGGAGGAGTAGAAGGAAGAATAACCCCCTCTCCTCCTCCACCTCCCCTTGCTACCTTCTACTCCTTCATTCCCTACTTTCTCCTACTTTCTGCTACTTCTCTCATTCCCCTCCTACCTTCTCGCTCTAAACCTTCCAGTGCAGACAAGATATTTTGCATTTTTTTTCTTCTCCTGTGACAGAGAGTGTCCTGAGCAGCTGGTGACGTGAAGAAAGTTGAAAAAATATTGATGAAAGAGCGTGTGGCCATATATAATATGCTAGAAGACTTTTACACGGCGGTGCGGATGGATCTTTGCATTACTACAGATTGCTGAAAAGGAAGAAGTTTTCGTCGCCCAGTGATTTGCATGAGAACGTCAACCTATCCCCTTCTATCCTCTCTTCCCCCTCGCATTCCTCGCTCGCATCGCCACCCATGCCGAGGATAGGAAGAGACAGACAGAAGGGGAAAAAAAAGGAACAGTAAGGGATGAAGAGAAAAAAAGAAAGAAAATAAAATGAAAAAAAGTATACCAGATTGAAAAAAAATCGAGAACAAGTTTAAACGAAAGGGAAAAAAAGGAAAAAAAAAGGATAAAAAGTGCACCAGATTGAAAAAAAATCTAGGAAAAGTTTAAACGCTATAAAGACACACTTAAACTTTGCTGATAAAATACTTCGACGAATTCTACTTGTTTCTCACCCCCGTTTCTTCTCTGCTGAGTTATTGTTCATTTCATCCACCATTTACTCTCTTCAATGGATTCCTGTTGCCGTATGTATTGATCTTTATTGATGAAGATGCGGTGGTGATGAGGAGGAGGTGTATTGGATCATCAGTGGAGCGTCGTAGAATATTTCCAAGGTCGTCAGGAAAGAGATAGATAGAAAAGAAAGGCAAAAGAAAGTAAAAAATCATAAATCTCTCATCGTTGACTTTTCCATTCTGCTCTCGTGTTTACTTAATGGATATCTGATTTGATCGCTATCGGTTTATCTATTAAGGGAACTCTTTTTTTAGTTCCTATTCATCCATGCAACACATAAAAATAGATGAGTTATTTTCCAGAGAGCCAATACTATTTTTGTACTCGTGACTCCTATTCTTCCTCTCCATCACTTGGCATCCCCAATAAGCCTGGTATTGCGAGGTCATACGAGAAGCGTTATTTAGACAAACGACAGGATCACTTTTTTACACCACGAGCATCTTGGGTCTATTGGAAAGGAAAGAAAAGACATTTGAGATAATTACTGAAAAAACTTCATATGGGTAGATGCCAGGATTTTAATTTTTTTTAGGTAGCTTTGGAGTGTGTTACGTCTTTCCAATGGTTTTCCTGACGTGTGCAATTGGAGAGTTTGCTGAAGTCTCTATTAGAAGACCTAATACCATAAAATACATTCAGTGTCTGTTGTGCTTCAGTCAAATTGGAATTAGTAATCTACGTGTGTGTGTGTGTGCGTGTGTGTATGTGTATGTGTGTGTGTGTGTGTGTGTGTGTGTGTGTGTGTGTGTGTGTGTGTGTGTGTGTGTGTGTGTGTGTGTGTGTGTGTGTGTGTGTGTGTGTGTGTGTGTGTGTGTGTGTGTGTGTGTGTGTGTGTGTGTGTGTGTGTGTGTGTGTGTGTGTGTGTGTGTGTGGTGTGTGTTGTGTGTGTGTGTGTGTGTGTGTGTGTATATATACACCCCAGTCAAGTTGTCAATATGTTCCCGCCTCGCCAAACACGTGATGTGGCACTGGAGTGACTAGAGGACACACACACACACACACACACACACACACACACACACACACACACACACACACACACACACACACACACACACACACACACACACACACACACACACACACACACACACACACACACACACACACACACACACACACACACACACACACACACACACACACGTGTAAGCAAATATTTGCAGTCATGTTGGAGCGAGACAAGCATGTTAAGTCGCAGTCACGTTCCCGTCATTGTTTGTTTTGAATAAAATTACTTTCAACTTTTTATTATTAAAGCTGTACCGTCGTGCTGTCCATGCAGGAATTGGTTCATATATTTCTTTATTTTGGAAAATAGATAAATTCTTATATGTTATTCTGTACAAATATTTATCTTTCGCTGTGTTGATTTACATACTTATTAAATATTGTTGAATTGTTAATCAAAACTATATTCAGTACATGGCAAAATGAAATATCTTTGCGTTGAAATAAAAATACATATGTAACCTTTAATATCACGCCATTGTGAACATATGGCAATACCTCGCAGCGCCTAGCTTACGTACACACTTACATAGGCTCATCACGTCTGCTTGGATCAATATGAAATTTTAATATAATATAATACCAAAAAAATAATATTGAATAAACAACATCATCATCATCAATAAATTCAAACACAACTTAAGAGTGATAGAGGATGAACACCACAGAATCCACAAGTGCCTCAAGAGAAGGATCACCGGAAATCACAACACAACACGACCTGGAAGAGTTCATGTATAAACCGAGTGAAAAATAGTGCCACGATCATTTCTTTCGTGACATGGCAGGAAGACAACGCCGGCGAGGACGACAGCGCAATATCGCGACCAAAAAAGACCAAAAAAGAGCTAAATAACTAGCTCAAATGTCTTTTCCTTCCTTCCCAATACACTCAAGATACTCATGGTGTAAAAAAAGGGATCATTTTGTGTGTCAAAATTACTTTTCTTGTATGACCTTGAAATACCAGACTTGCCAGCTGACACTCCCACTCACCCTCGCATCCCGCCCGCATATTCCCCAACTCTATGTGAGTCTGTGGTTTCCCAGTGAAGACGCTTGGCTGTAGCTCCGACATTAACCATAGGATTTTCTCGTAAATACCCTCATTGTGATTCCCACACAAAGTTACCATCGAGAGTCCAGCAAATCTAACCTACCCTGACCGTAACCTAACGTAACCTAACCTGACGTGTTCAAGAGTAAACGCGACTTACTCTTCCAGAAAACGGGAATATGCGTCCCGCCCACCTGTGCATCTTGGCTGACACCCGCTGACTGTTATAAGAACATAAGAAAATAAGGAAGCTACAAGAGGCCGCGAGGCCTACATGTGGTAGTTCCTGTCACCTAACACTACCTACATCCACCTTTCATCCCCATCCATGAACCTATCCAGCCCCTCTTTAAGGCTCCCTAATGACTCCGCACTAACTACCTGTCTATTGAGTCCATTCCATTCATTCACCACCCTAGTTGTGAACCAGTTTTTCCCTATTTCCTTTCTAAATCTACGACCTTCCAGCTTGAATCCATTACTTCTTGTTCTACCCTGGTTAAAAGCCGTAAGAACTTTTCCTACCTCTCCTTTATTAAATCCCTTTATCCACTTAAAAACTTCTATCAGATCGCCCCTTACTCTGCGTCTCTCGAGTGAGTGTAACTTTAATAACTTCAATCTCTTCTCATAACTAAAGTTACGCATCCCTTGTATCATTTTGGCCAGCCTTCTCTGCACTGTTTCTAACAAGGCTATATCCATCCTGTAATATGGAGACCAAAACTGAACCGCATAGTCTAGGTGAGGCCTGACTAGAGCCAGATAAAGCCTTAAAATACTTCGCACTTTACTTTTAACACTTCTGGTAATGAACTCCTAAACTCTATTAGCTCTATTTCTGGCCTCAATACATTGTTTCCTAGGTCGGAGGTCTGGGCTCACCCTCACTCCAAGATGTTTTTCACCTTCTGATCTTTTCAGCGATACATTGCGTATGGTGTATCTATTACCAGGGCTTTTCTACCAACATTCATAACGCTGCACTTATTAATATTAAATTCCATCTGCCATCATTATTGGCACGTGGCCGCAGATACCCTGGCTCGCTGATGACCTGACGCACACACGAGTATTGGAGGTCGGCCGCCTGCACACTACCTGCATTGCATTTTTAATTACGATGTCGAAGGAAGGAATGATATTGTCTGTCCTGATTTATTTAGATTTTATGTTTATTTATTTATGACTGTGATATTAGATGTATAATTACTCGCTGATATTATTCTCTATATAATTATTCTCTTATTATACTCTGATTTATATTCTTGTGTGTGATATCAGACGTATAATGTCGAGAAATTGGAGGTGTGTTCGTGACGTGATTTTTACTTACTTTGTTTTCTATGGGTTTTTTTTGGCTTGCTTGCACTAGTTTTTCAGTTATCATGATGGAAAATAGAAATGATGCTGCGTTAATTTTTCTCTGTGACTAATAATAATCTTCCACGCTTTGTATATATTTCCTTCATCATTTTTATGTTTTCATTTCAACATTTAATTCAGTGGTTTCTGAATTGTGGCGAGAAATGTAGATGTCAAGTTCAGGTTTTCTCGCTTCCTGGTGTAGCTTTTACTCCCTCATTTTCCTCTTCCTAACTTTCCTACATTTTCCCTTAAATATAACAGCTTGATAAAGACCTATCGATAAGGCTTGTATAAATATAAAGACCTTGATATAACAAATGAATAACACAAACCAATTAAACAGGACTCATTGAAATAAATTAATTTAGTTTTCTGAGGTAGAGGATAAGTCGACAGTTAGTCCAAATTTGCAGCTAGAATTCCGCGTAGGGAAAGATGTAGAAACAAAAAAAGGGAAGAAAATGCAGAAATATGAGTGAAGTTTATGCTAGGTTTACATTATGTTCCCGGCGGCCACGGCAACCACGTTTCAGGCCACCGTGGACAAAACGGGATGGACGTGAGACAACGCGGGGGGACGGAATGGGCAAACGTGACAGGCCGTGATTGCCGTGGATGCCGGGCCAGATTTTTAAACTGTCAAAAAATTTGCAACGGCAGTCACGGTGCGGATGAGAAACCTAGTAGGCCGTAGTAAAACGGGGTGAACGCAACAAAACGTGACAGTACGTAACAGGCCGTAACAACACTTGGAGGCGGTCCCTAGTGGGACGGGTTCTCCTTCTCCGCCTTCTTCGCCTTCTTCCTGACTGCTGCACTCTGGCATTCCCTCTCTGCAACTGCTGCTGGCCTTCTTCTTGCTGACGCAAAGACTGGATGTATGCACCCAGCAAACATGCAAACACAAAATCTTCTTCATCTTGGGCATTCATGATGTTGTCTCGTCGAAATCTCAGGATACAATGATTGCCATTGCTTGGGAGGCCTTCTTTTTATACCGTGGGCACAAACGTGCTCCAAAGCTGCCCGGCGTCCACGTTTCATCCGTAGAAAGCCTTGACAGAACGTAAAAAACGTGTCAGACCTTGATCAGAACGTGAGAAACGTGAGGGACCCCATCAGAACGTGACGGGCTGGGAGGGAACGTACTGGCATCCGTGGTAGACCGCGGGCCGAACCGTAGTGCGCCTTGGAGCCTCCGGGACTCAGCCCCTTTCCCCCCCACGGCCTATCACGGATATACCGTGATAGACCGTGAGAAAACTTGGCAAGACCTAACAAAACTTGAATACAGAGAAAAAATGGCCAAAATCCCACGGCGCACTACGTTTCGGGCAAACGGAGCTGCCGTGGCCGCCGGGAACATAATGTAAACCTAGCATTAAGAAGATAATAACGAAGAGGAACAACAGGCCACCTCTTTGCACTCGAGTTACTTTATCTGAGTGCCTCCTGATGGGGATGTCTGTCTGGGTAATCTCTCTCTCTCTCTCTCTCTCTCTCTCTCTCTCTCTCTCTCTCTCTCTCTCTCTCTCTCTCTCTCTCTCTCTCTCTCTCTCTCTCTCTCTCTCTCTCTTGTTTACGCAGCATTGGTGGTTAAAGAAGCCATTAATGAAGTGGTTTTACGCCAAGCAATGCACGCAGCCTCATTTAGGTTCACGAGGAGATTAAAGAGAGGCAGCACTTCTCTCACATCCGCACACACACGCACACACACACACACACACACACACACACACACACACACACACACACACACACACACACACACACACACACACATACATACAGAGACACACACACACGGAAGTATCTAGTGTATAGTTGGGTTATAATTAGAAGTGTGTGTGTGTGTGTGTGTGTGTGTGTGTGTGTGTGTGTGTGTGTGTGTGTGTGTGTGTGTGTGGTGTGTCCGTGTGTGTGTGGTGTGTGTGTGGGGTGTGTGTGTGTGTGTGTGTGTGTGTTGTGTGTGTGTGTGTGTGTGTGTGTGGGTGTGTGTGTGTGTGTGTGTGTGTGTGTGTGCGTCGTGTGTGTGTGTGTGTGTGTGTGTGTGTGTGTGTGTGTGTGTGTGGTGTGTGCGTGTATGTGTGTGTGTGTGTGTGTGTGTGTGTGTGTGTGTGTGTGTGTGTGTGTGTGTGTGTGTGTGTGTGTGTGTGTGTGTGTGTGTGCGTGCGTGTATGTGTGTGTGCGGATGGGTAGGTAACAAGAAAGAAAAATGAATAAATGAATGAAAATATGTTAAAAAATAATAAAAGAGACAGAAAGAGCGAAAAAATAGAGGGACAAAAGGAGCCAAAAAAATAGGACGAGGTAAAAATGATGCCAAAAAAGGACAAGGTACAAAAATCGTTCCCTTATCATCCTCTCCTTGTCTCACCCCACAAACTATAAAGACAACGACAACATTGATAAATTTAAGAATCATTATAGTGTTCACCCCGTCGACCCCCACCTCTTCATCACCACACACACACACACACACACACATACAGACACAGACACAGACACAGACACAGACACAGACACAGACACACACACACAGACACACACACACACACACACACACACACACACACACACACACGCGGCTGTCTGGGCGCAGGGTGAACTTTAATGAAGCAAAAGACTCATTAATCTCTATATGAATGTCATTACTTTTCCACCAACCGTGAAAATGAAGAAATGAGAAAGTGAAAAGTGGCAGAAAAAGTAATAAAAAAACAGAAGTGGGAGGGAGGGAGGGAGGGAGGGAGGGGGGGAGGGAAGGAAGGAAGGAAAGAGGGAAGGGGGGGGAGGGAGGGAGGGAAGGAAGGAGGGAAGGAGGGAAGAAGGAAGGAGGGAGAAAGGGAGGGAGAGGAGGGAAATAAGGAGGGAAGGAGGGAAGGAGGGAGGGAAGGAAGGAGGGAAGGAGGGAAGAAGGAAGGGAGGGAGAAAGGGAGGGAGGGAGGGAGGGAGGGAAGGAGGGAAGGAGGGGAGGAGGAAGGAGGGAAGGAGGGAAGGAGGAATGGAGGGAAAAAGGGAGGGAGGGAGGGAGGGAGGGAGGGAGGGAGTGAGGGAGGGAAGGAAGGAGGGAATACAAAGGAATACAAAGGAATACAAAGGAAACACAAACAGCAACAGACCGATAGGTCCTTGAAGGAAGGGAAGGAGGAAGGGAGGGAGAAAGGGAGGGATGGAGGGAGGGAGGGAAGTAAGGAGGGAAGGAGGGAAGGAGGGAAGGAGGAAGGGAGGGAGAAAGGGAGGGAAGGAGGGAGGGAAGGAAGTAAGGAGGGAAGGAGGGAAAGATGAGAGGGAAAGAAAGAACATGGAATAGAATTGGAGAGTAAAGAATGCGAAGGCAAAAGAGAGATGTGGAGGGAAGTTACTAGACGAGGCAGTATTTTATTCTTATTCTTGACCCATGGTAATGTTATGGTCTCACTACTTATGCTAACTTAT
>JACEEZ010015077.1:45000-67500 GCA_016584305.1 Chionoecetes opilio
TTTCATAGTATTTCTCACATTTTTCAAGTTCCGTTTGATCAGATTTTATATATTCTTATGTGTATTTAGTTCTTTCTCTGTGCCACTTTATCAACTTTACTACCTGGGTCTTGTTTTTACCTCCTGTATTTCCTCGTATTCATTTTTTTCATATTTTTCTTACACAGTTACCTTCCTCTTATTATATTTTTCAGCACTCACTTTTGCAGCTTCGCTAAATAAAGCATATTTCAGTTTTACTCAACATTTTTTGCCTCATTTTTTCCCTCACGTTCGACCCTCCCTCAGCGTCAATGAAGAAAAATGGGAGAATAAAGTGTCCTCGAAAAAACAGATGGACGAGTGTTAACCAATCATAACTCGATCATCCGGCCAATAACGATCTTCATTTGGTTAACTTTCAGTGTCGATTCCCTTAAAACGCGAAAGGACAGAACGACTGATTTTGATACAGACAGAAAGATTAATGTCACGCCGTGCTGGAAAAATGGTGATCTGGTTAATCGGGACTTTAACTGTTGCACCATGATTATCGTTGAACGTTTATGCCATTTCAGCTTTATGCCTGTTTTTTTTTAACTGCCTGTCCCTCCTAAGGTGTTATTCCTTTTACCAGGCATTACTTGCAACATATCTATTTCAATGTTTATATATAACATACCATCATAGGGAATTAAAATAATGACAATGATATTGATGATATTTACAATAACATTTACCACATTTAACTATCCCCGTAGATTTGAACATCATATATTCATTATTATTATTATTTATTACTTTATAATTTTATACTTTCTTAATCAATATCAATTACATTTCATATTATATTATAATTTATATATTAATTTATTAAATTTTCATTACATATATTATATAAATGTTCCTATCATTATAATCATTATCATCATTATTATTGTTATTATTATATATACATTTAATAATTATAATGTTATTACTAATACAAAGATTATTACTTATTGATCGCATAACTTCCTTGACAGTGATAAAAATAACCGTAAAAAAAGAAAGCAAAGAAAATGGGTGAGAAGAGAGGATGGTGACTCTTCTATCATTAAATTTGTTATCGAACTCGGCGAACAAACACTTGAGAATCGAGAGGCGGCGATAAATCAGTGTTTATTTAACCCCGTAGATCCTCTCTATAGGGATTCCAGCATCATGTTCCGCCGTGGTATCGGGTTGCCACGTCATTGCATTGTGTGGCGTGATGGACTGGTTGTAGAGGCGAGGCAACGTGTGGTTAAATAAGGTAATGTAGTAGATGTATTATGTGGTAGGTTGTTGAAATATTATATAGCTACTAGTTCTACTACTCCTACTTACTACTACTACTACTACTACTACTACTACTACTACTACTAACACTACTACTAAAACAACAACAACAAATACTACTACTACTACTACTACTATTAACACTACGACTAAAACAACAACAACAAATATTACTACTACTACTACTACTACTACTACTACTACTACTACTACTACTACTATTAACACTACGACTAAAACAACAACAACAATTACTACTACTGCTACTACTACTACTATCACCACCACCATCAACCAGTAAAATAAAAGAAAAACACATTTTTTTCGTGACAAACTGTTGTTGTTTTTCCCTTTTTTCCCCCCTTCGCAACACCTGGGGAGAGGAAACCATCTTTACGGGGATATAGTGTTACTGGCTAGGGGAATCTTGGACGCCCCTGTCAACCCTGCATGGGAAGCCCTTGGTGGTGTTCTTTGTTTTGTGTTGGTTTGGTACGGAATGGTGGTGGTGATGGTGGTGGGGTGGGTGGGGGTTGGTGGTTTGTGTGGTGGTGGTGGTGGTGGTTTTGGTGGTGGTGGTGGTGGTGGTTAGGGTTGGTGGTAAGGTATGGTGGTGGTTTGGGTGGTGTGGTGGTGGTGGTGTGGTGGGTGGTGGTGGGGGTGGTGGGGTGGGTTAGGGGTGTTTGTGGTGGTTGGGTGGTGGTTAGGTGTTGTTGGTGGTGGTGGTGGTGGTGGTGGTGGTGGTGGTGCGTGGTGTGGGGGGGGGTTTTGGGGGTTTTTTTTTTGGGTGGGTTTAAATTATTTTTTTTTTAGTTTTTGGGGGGTTTTTTTGGGGGTTGTTGTTTTTTGGGGGTTTGGGTGGTGGTGTATCCCCTTGGTGGTTCCCCGGGTGGGGGAAAAAACCTTTATTTTTTTCCAGGCCCAAAAGAAAAGGGACATCCCAAAAAAAAATTTTTTCTTTCCACTAAAAGATTCCATTTCCCTTCCAGAATTTCCCAGAAAAAGTGTTAGCCAAAAAAAATGAAAAACGAAATAAAACTGGTTGACTAATATAAACATATTTCCACCTTGATAAAAAAATCCACCAAGAAAACCAGGATGAGAAAAAAATAGAAAGTTAAAGGCAACAAAAGAAGAAAAAAGTTAAAAGAAAATTATTTGGGTATTTAAATCCAAACCCTTTTACGATAAAGGCGGAAATCTTAAAACGGAAACGTGCGTATGACCAAAAAGGAAAAACGCATATCAAATAAACTAGGTTGGCCGGGGGAAAAAAGTTGGGTTATTTCCATCTTTATTTTAAGCGGCTCACAAATCCCAACCAACGCATACCAGGACAGATAAAAAAAGAAAAGGGGAAAAGAAACAAAAAAGAGAAGATGAAAAAGAGAAATAAAAGGATTGGCACTGAAAAAAATTTTCCTGTGGGTTTGATGAGGGAGAAGGACGGAAAAGGGGGTGGTCAAGGGAATCAAAACCGGCAAAAAGTTTACCCCAATCAAACGCGGTTGGGGAGAACCCAAAGGGAAAAACTGTTAAAGAATGAAAAGGGGACAAGAAGAGAAAAAAAGAGGAGGGGAAAGAGAGAGAGAGAGAGGAGAGAGGAGAAAAAGAGAGAGAGGAGAGAGGGGAGAGGAGAGAGAGAGGAGAGAGAGAGAGAGAGGAGAGAGAGAGAGAGAGAGAGAGGGGGAGGGGGAGAGAGAGAGGAGAGAGAAGAGAGAGGAGAGAGAGAGAGGGGAGAGAGAAAAGAGGAGAGAGAGAGGAGAGAGAGAGAGAGGGAGAGAGAGAGAGGGGGAGAGAGAGAGAGAGATGAGAGAGGAGAGAGGGGAGAGAGAGAGAGAGAGAGGAGAGAGATAGATAGATAGATAGATAGATAGATAGATAGATAGATAGATAGATAGATTAGTTTAGATACTAGATAGATAGGTAGGTAGATAGATAGAGATAGATAGATAGATAGATATATATAGATAGATAGATAGATCGATAGAGAGCAAGAAAAAAAATTGACATACAAACATCACATGGACAAAAGAAAAAAAAATATGAAAGAGGAACCATTTTTCAACATCCCTCCACAAAATGAAGCAATGGAGAAAAAACTAGTAGTAAAAAACAGGTAAATGGAATTAGGTGATGAGTGTCGCTCCTCCTCCCAACACGGCAAGTCCTTCGTCAACCCACAACCCAAAATATTACACCACCATAATAATAATAATAATAATAATAATAATAATAATAATAATAATAATAATAATAATAATAATAATAATAATAATAAGACATATTACTACTATTTTTCCTTTCTACCAATACAAAACTCAACTGCACAATTTTCTAAAGGTTATTAAATATTCTAATTAAGCAGAGCGATAAATACTGCCGTCACTCGTAATTCTCACTAATTAGAGTCATTAATTACATCTCACCTGTTGATAGGTTACACGTAAGAGCTGTAAATTAATGTGGTGGAACGGGTAGCCTTGAACAAAAGTTAGTCCATGTACAGAACAAACAAAAACGCAAGTATCGTTTACTAGCAAGGAAGTATTTTGTTGTCTATCTCAATTGTAAACATAAACTAGATTGGGAAAATAGTCAAATAGTCGAGACGAGAGGCTTATATCTAGAAGAGGGAGAGAGGAAGGAAGGGAGAAAGAAAAGAGGAGAAGGAGCATCAGACCAGGATGTAAATTATTCATGAGAAAGGACCAAATTAAATGAGTAGTAAATGAATACAAAATAGAAGAAAAATTAAACACTTAAAACAACAACGGTTATTTTCTAAATTTTTGGAAGAAGGAAGGCGGAAAATGGAAGGAGAGAGAGAGGGGAAAAGAGAAGAGGAGAGAGAGAGAGAGATGAGAGAGAGAGAGAGAGAGGAGAGGAGAAGAGAGAGAAGGGAGAGAGAGAGAGAGGAGAGAGAGAGGAGAGAAGAGAGGAAGGAGAGAAGAGAGAGGAAAGAGAAGAGAGAGAAGAGAGAGGAGAGCGAGAGAGAGGAGAGAGAGAGAGAGAAGAGAGAGAAAAGGGGGGGGAGGGAGGAGAAGGGAGAGGGGAGAGAGGGGAGAGAGAGAGAGAAGAGAGAGAGAGAGGAGAGAGAGAGAGAGGGGAGAGAGAGAGAGAGAGAGAGAGAGAGAGAGAGGAGAGAGAGAGAGAGAGAGAGAAGATGAGAGGAGAGAGAGAGAAAAGAGAGGAGAGAGAGAGAGAAACAAACTATTTAACTCTTGGGAGCCCAGAAGAAATTTCCTTGTAATTTGGGTACATTAGACATGTTTAGTGATATAAGCAATATTTTATAGATATGACCTTTTTATACCTTATCCTTCTAATTGGTATATTCAGTTACTTTCGTATTTATGGCTAGCAACAGAAAATTATTTAAGAAAGGAAGATCTGGAGTGAAGGGTTAAGAGCAATGGTGACTGTCGTGACAAGCTTTGAGAAGGCGCACAATGACCAAGTGCGGCGAAATGGAAGCCAAAGTTCCCGTCCCTTTGTAATTGCGAACTTGTTCATGGTCAGGACACACGCGTTGGACCCCGACACCGACACTACCCGCCTCACTGACCGACCAAACAGACACTGTTCCGCTACCAACCACTATACTTGCTGCCGCCGACCCGAAACGTCATTATCTCGTTATTCCCCACTGCAACGTTCGGGGGAGACTCGAAAAGAAAAGATTGGGTTTGAAAAAAGGGTTGTGTTAAACGGCATGACAAGGAGGTAATGAGTTCCTTTTAGTGTTTAGCTTGCCTGTTGTGGAATAGAAGAAAATGTGTGAGGGTGAAAAGGAGAGAGGAGAGAGAAAAAGAGAGAGAGAAGAGAGAGAGAGGAGAGAAGAGAGAGAGAGAGAGAGAGAGACGAGAGAGGGAGAGAGAGAAGAGAGATGAGAGAGAGAGAGAGGGGAGAGAGAGAGAGAGAGAGAGAGAGAGAGAGAGAGAGAGAAGAGAAGAGAGAGGAAGAGAGAGAGAGAGAGAGAGGAGAGAGAGAGGAGAGAGATGAGAGAGAGAGAGAGAGAGAGAGAAAAGAGAGAGCGAGAGAAAAGAGAGAGAGAGAGGGGGAGAGAGAGAGAGAGAGAGAGAGAGAGGGGAGAGGAGAAAAGAAGAGGAGAGAGAGAGGAGAGAGAGAGGGAGAGAGAGAGAGAGAGCGAGAGAAAAGAGAGAGCGGAGAGAGAGAGAGAGAGAGAGAGAGAGAGAGAGAGTTTACTTGCATAGTTCGTAATACTTTGCCTTTTTAAATAATGGCATACCTTCAACGATGAGGGTGAAGGTAAAATTTGGGATAAAATTTAAAACACAGGAAAAATAGAATCAGAATATAGAAAGAAAAAATAAATAAAAAAACGTGAAATGGAGAAAAATGAAAAAAATACAGAAATATGAAAAAAAGTAAACGTGGAGGGAGAGCTTTGAACAAAATACAAAAAGCGTGAATGAAAGGCTTGGAATAAATGTAAAATCAAGGAAAATTACAAAACATGAAAAAATACATGAAAAATTTTGAATCATAAAAAACTGCACTGGATGGATTTAATAAAGAACAGAAAAAAAGAACCAGGTATGCAAACAAACGATGAATGACAAGTAAACAACAAAGCAATCAAGATGTACAGATATGATGAAAAACTTTGTAAAACTATATTACACACACACACACCCCACAACACACACACACACACACACACACCACACACACACACACACACACACACACACACCACACACTTAATACACCCACCACACACACACACACACACTTACATACACACACACACCACCACACAATTAAAACCACAACCACACACACACACTTACATACACACACACACACACACACACACTTACATACACACACCCACACATATGAGGACAAACTATGAAAATGAATCCATGGAAGACTTAAAACAAAATTGTGGTATGAATTCTTGATGAGGAAGATATTACTTGTGTGTGTGTGTGTGTGTGTGTGTTTTGTGTGTGTGTGTGTGGTGTGTTTTGTGTGTGGTGTGTGGGTGTGGTGTGTGTGTGTGTGTGTGGTGTGTGCGTGTTGTGTGTCTGTGTGTGTGTGTGTGGTGTGGGGTGTGGTGTGTGTGCGTGTGTGTTGTGTGTATGTGTGTGCGTGTGCGGTGTGTGTGTGGGTGTGTGTGTGTGTGTGTGTGTGTGTGTGTGTGTGTGTGTGTGTGTGTGTGTGTTTAGTGTGCACGGAAGCAAACACCATCCCTGTTTTTTATACCGAAAAGATAAGGAAAAACTAAAACACTTGACATAGATTACAATGGACACAGGGACACACACAGCTTTGCCTAATGAGCGGTGAAATAAGGGAAAAAGTTATAAAAAAAAAAAAAAAAAAAAAAAAAAAAGTTAATAAAAAGTAATATGAATGAGTAATAAACGCGGCGCAACAAAACATTACCATTTTTTTTAACTCCACTTACGCTAATTATAAAAACTTTTCACATTCGTTTCGCAGATATACCAGCCAGAGAGGATATCACAATAACTAAGGAACGGGATTTATTTTTTTGCTTCACTAAATAAAACATCCGCGTCCGCCACATTGCACACGACAACACACAAAAAAGTAAAAAAAGACCTCTGGATTATTTGAGCCTCCGACAAACCTCTCATTTTGACATTAAATCGCCTCAAGAAACCCACAGCTTGTCTCTCTGTAATATCTTCCTGCAGTAATCAGTCTCTCTTTCGAGTCTCTTTTAGTAATCAGTCTCTTTCTCGAGTCTCTTTCAGTAATCAATCTCTTTCTCGAGTCTCTTTCAGTAATCAGTCTCTTTCTCGAGTCTCTTTCAGTAATCAGTCTCATCTCTCTGTAATATCTTCTTTCAGTAGTCAGTCTCTTTCTCGAGTCTCTTTCAGTAATCAGTCTCTTTCTCGAGTCTCTTTCAGTAATCAGTCTCATCTCTCTGTAATATCTTCTTTCAGTAGTCAGTCTCTTTCTCGAGTCTCTTTCAGTAATCAGTCTCTTTCTCGAGTCTCTTTCAGTAATCAGTCTCATCTCTCTGTAATATCTTCTTTCAGTAGTCAGTCTCTTTCTCGAGTCTCTTTCAGTCTCTTTTTAGTCAGTCTCTTTTCTCGAGTCTTCTTTCAGTAATCAGTCTCGTCTCTCTGTAATATCCAGTCTCATCCTCAATAAAACTTCGCTAAAAAACCTAAGATAAAAATAAAATAATAAACAAACATAAAATAAAACTTGAACTTGATAGGATTATGATACGAAACAGGAAACAAAAAAAGCAATACAAACAAAGGCCCTGCGACACAATGCCTTTATTGCTGGCGAGTGAGGAAAATGGATCCTCGTGATTTTAGTCCCGTGTAGAGAAAGTTTTTGATATTAATAAAGAAAAGGAGAAACAAAGATACGCGGCAGATATTGCAAACAAGAGAGTTATGACAAGCCTCGGGACACGAATAAACCAGTTCAGAAAATAAAATGGATGTTAATAGCACGAAATATACACAAATAAGTCAGCTCAGAAAATAAAATGGGTACCGATAGAAAGAATATACACAAATAATTCAGTTCAGAAAATAAAATGAATGTAGATAAGGAAATATATATATACACAATGACTACTAAATATATATTATGCATATGGTATTCATATCTACGAGGATATTTGTGTCCAACAAACAGGCCGGTCAGACTGATATGGTTGGTACGTGCAATGCTGCATCTATATTCATGCTTTTCGTTATAAACACGCAGAAACGTTTACATACATGTAGAATTTGAGACAGTACAGTACTATTTACAAAAAAATAGTACTAGTGTTGGTAGCAGTGGTGGTGGTGGTGGTGGTATATTTTTTAGTAGTAGTAGTGGTAGTAATAGTAGTAGAGGTGGTAGTAGTAGAGGTGGTAGTAGTAGTAGAGGTGGTAGTAGTAGTAGAGGTGGTAGTAGTAGTAGAGGTGGTAGTAGTAGTAGAGGTGGTAGTAGTAGTAGGGGTAGTAGTAGTAGTAGTAATAGTAGTAGTAGTAGTAGTAGTAGTAGTAGTAGTAGTAGTAGTAGTAGTAGTAGTAGTAGTAGTAGTAGTAGTAGTAGTAGTAGTGTAGTAGTAGTAGTTTGTAGTAGTGTAGTAGTAGTAGTAGTAGTAGTATAGTAGTAGTAGTAGTAGTAGTAGTATAGTAGTAGTAGTGTAGTAGTAGTAGTAGTAGTAGTAGTAGTAGTAGTAGTAGTATAATAACAACAATACAGTAAAGTTAAAGTAACAGTTAAATGGACATGAATGAATAAGTCTAAAATGATACTATAGGTATACGTTGATTTCATTTTAAAGACACACACACAAAAAAATCATATTAATAGTAAAAATACCCAAAAAACTTCGCGACAATATAAGTTTTTTTCATATTTTCTCATCCAACACAATGTCTTTGAGTCTTTGTTGCGTGGAAACACAAACGATCAAAACTTTGCCTTTACCAGTGGCTTCCAGGCGCACAAAACACGAGATTTTCCCTTAATGACGATGGTTTTTATCTCTTTTAAGCTAAACAGCGAAATATAAAAACGGAGAACCATTAATTTTGTTGCACTTTTAATGTCCACTAATTGTATAATCACCGCACTTTTCATCTTTACAAAATATCGCACATAAAGTTTTCATATATCATCCTGGAAAGATAAGCCTAAAGAGAGGAAGAAAAGTATGGAAGGAATCTGAAACAATTAAATTTTTCTCCTGCCTTGTATAAGTTACTCGGGCTTTAATCTTACGTAAGGAGGCTCCAATGCCACTTTAAAAGCCCAGTGAGCCCAGTGACTCCTATATCTGACACAGGGGAAATGGAAAATTATCAGAAGAAAGTAAATTGATCAGTAGACACGAGATACATAGATAGGGATATGTATAAAGACATGGATAAATTAACCTAATCTACACACTTTATCTGCCCTACAAAGTGGCAACAAAGAAAATGAAACGGAAGGTAACAGAGAACTCGATGATAATATGATAAAATAGAAGAAGGAAAGAAGTAAAGGAAGAAAGAAGACAAATAACAAAAAATAAGGCAAATTACAAAACAGAAAGTAAAATAGAAGGAATCGATGAGGAGACAGGCTATGGGATGAAGCAAATAAATAACAACGTGACATAAAGAAACAAGAATTGGAGTGATGGAGAAGCTAAAATGAGGGCAGGGAAGTAAGATGGATGACGACCCGGAGAAGGATTGTCTTTTTGATTGTGAGGGGACGCGAGATCAGGGAGTGGGATGATGAGGTTAGGATGAAGGATGGCGGGGATGAGGAAGGGATGAGGAAGGGATGAGGAAGACAGAGGTCAGGACGTGAGAGGAGCGCTGTCACCCAATGATAGCAAGGGAAGGAAAATTGAGGCAGAGAGAAAAATAATATTGCAAGATGTGAACACCATAATGCGAGGTGTGTGTGTGTGTGTGTGTGTGTGTGTGTGTGTGTGTGTGTGTGTGTGTGTGTGTGTGTGTGTGTGTGTGTGTGTGTGTGTGTGTGTGTGTGTGTGTGTGTGTGTGTGTGTGTGTGTGTGTGTGTGTGTGTGTGTGTGTGTATGTGTATGTGTGTGTAGGTGTATGTGTGTGTAGGTGTGTGTGTGTGTAGGTGTGTGTGTGTGTGTGTGTGTGTGTGTGTGTGTGTGTGTGTGTGTGTGTGTGTGTGTGTGTGTGTGTGTGTGTGTGTGTGTATGTGTGTGTAGGTGTGTGTGTGTGTAGGTGTGTGTGTGTGTGTGTGTGTGTGTGTGTGTGTGGAACTCTGTAGTGTAGTGGTTAGCACGCTCGGCTTACAACCGAGAAGTCCCGGGTTCGATCCCCGGGCGGAGCGAAAGATAGATGGGTGGTCTTTCTTAAATCCCTAGCCCTTGTCCACCCAGCAGTGAATGGGTACCGGGTGCCAGCCGGGGGTTTGTAACCTCCCCCCCGGGGTGGTGGCTTCGGCCAACACTAATATGCAGCAGCGGTAGATCACTATGGCTCTGAGGCATTATCCTCTAAACAAAACAAACATACAAGAAACAAGTGTGTATGTGTGTGTGTGTGTGTGTGTGTGTGTGTGTGTGTGTGTGTGTGTGTGTGTGGTGTGTGTGTGTGTATGTAGGTGTGTGTGGGGGAGGAAGGGGGGAGAAGTGTGTAGGAGAAGTGGAGAGAATGAATTCAGGTGTCAAAATCACATTAACTTTTCCATAACCACAAATCAAATTATATATTCATGTTTTTACCTACCCTTTCTGCCATCCATCCATCCATCCAACCATTCATCCATCATCCACCCATCCATCCGTGTCAATGGTGCCATAATATCCATCACTATTAAGCTTGATACATGCACCATTACCCAAATCACTACCATCACCATCACCCTTCACCACAGTGCTGTCCTCACCATACAATGCGTTCCGGCACCAGCATCACCATTGGGCAACACACACACACACACACACACACACACACACACACACACACACACACACACACACACACACACACACACACACACACACACACACACACACACACACACACACACACACACACACACACACACACACACACACACACACACACACACACACACACACACACACACACACACACACACACACACACACACACACACACAACACACACACCACACACACACACACACACACACACACACACACACACACACACACACACACACACACACACACACACACACACACACACACACACACACACACACACACACACACACACACACACACACACACACACACACACACACACACACTGCTCCACCATCATCACCATTACCAGCTGTTGGCGTCATTATACACCACCACAAAAATGCTCTTTCTCTCCTCTTGTTTCCTGACACGCGACCACAGAAACACATACAAATTTATTCATTTTTTTTTTTTACATCGCAAAGGACTGGCCAAGGGCCAAAAAAAAAGCAATAAAAAGCCAGTTATATAGTACAGTTATGGAACTATACCTTACTTTTTTCTATAATACCTTGAACGACAACGAGTTTTAGTGATGCAATAAGGGTGAAAGTATTGAAATACACATTATGTAACTAGAGACTCATTGCTCTCCTTATTTGCGTCATTATATTTAGACAAGACATAATTTCGTTTATGGAGACACTTCAGTCTGGACTCTGAGCCTGCTTGAGCCCCTCTGTAAACGGTAATATAAAACTGTGTGTGTGTGTGTGTGTGTGTGTGTGTGTGTGTGTGTGTGTGTGTGTGTGTGTATTCATCTAGTTGTATTCATCTAGTTGTATTTTACAGGGCCTGAGCGACGCTCGTATGGCCCAGTCTCCATATCAACATTTTTATAATTCATCCTTAGTGCTTAGTTTTGGCCGAAGCCAGCACCCCGGAGAGCAGGTCACAAACCCCGGCTAACATCCGGTACCCATTCACTGCTGGGTGGACAGGGGCTCGGATTTTTTTAAGGAAACAGCCCATCTGTTTCCGCTCCGCCCGGGGATCGAACCCGGGACTTCTAGGTTGTGAACCGAGCGTGCTTCCTCTACACTACGGAGTACCCTGTGTGTGTGTGTGTGTGTGTGTGTGTGGTGTGTGTGTGTGTGTGTGTGTGTGTGTGTGTGTTAGCCAGGTGAACCGGATATCATTAATGCAAGGTTTCTGACATCAGGGAACTAATCAACACTTGATTTTTAAAAATACGTAATGATTTGCTATGAATACGTATGAGGAGCAGGTGAGCGTCTGTCTGCACCTGTGTACCGCTGCCTTTCCTTTCTGTGGCAACGATAATCATGTGCTCCTCGATGCCTTAACACTACACTGGCAACCTATCAATTATACACGCAAACGACCTCCATTTATGTATGTGTGTATGGATGGTACTACTATACTATTACAAACTTTACTTTAGTATCAACATTGGGAAAACGACTGAGCTCCCAAAATAATAATAGTAATAGTAACAATAATGATACTAGGGGAAATAACAACAGCAACGAAATAAACTCCCATTAACACAGCATTCAAAACGGGATGCATAATAAAGCTGCGTTGGCAACAGAGCGGATGCATCAGGGATTACAACGAGACTGAATGAAATACAAATGCTATACGTTACTGAGACCCACGATCCCTTAATGCCACGCTGTATAATGCATGATTACCACACTGTATAAAGTATAATGAGGAAGTTGGGTCTCGTTTATACCCAAGTCGTCAATATCAACCATGAACTAGGATAACGAGAGAAAAAAAATGTATACTCTATGAAAAAAAAATGAACTCAGATAACGAAATAAATAAAAAAATGTTGACCATGAAAAAAATGAACTCAGATAAGGAGAAAAAAATGTATGCTCTATAAAAAAAAGCATAATTAAGTGTTGAAATAATAAATAAAAATGGAAAACGAGGAAACGTGCGCATTAACCAATCTAGTGTTAATTCAATAGGCAATCAGCAAGGCCGGTTCGAATCTTCGTGGGAACAAATCAATTTCGTATCCGAGGTATTAGAAAAGATATTTCCCATCCAGTGTAGTAGAAGAAAAATGTCCTGATACACTCTAACTTTTTTTTAAACGGATGTGGTAAATACACACACACACACACACACACACACCACACACAACACACACACACACCACACAAAACACACACACACACACACACTCACAACTCACACACCACACACACACACACACTCACACTCACACTCACACTCACACTCACACCACACACACACTCACACTCACACTCACACTCACACTCACACCACTCACACTCACACTCACACACACTCACACTCACACCACACACACACACACACACACACACCACACCACACTGCACATGTCTCCACTCACAGGCTATTCACTCACGTCACACTACACTCACACAGACCATAGGCACTCACATCGACACTCACACATCAACACACACACATCATCACACACACACTGATGGCTCTCATTAATCAGGCCGTTGCGGTAGGAAACATGAACATGGAATGAGGATCAATCGATGCATCCTCATAATTGGCAACGCGTAATTCTATCACCGTCGTAGATCTGCCGATGGAGGAGCAGGAAAAGGAAGGATGTACAAGTTGGACAGGTAACACGTAGAGATAGACAAACAGTTAATGATTACAATTCCAACAGATACACAACTCGAAGATAAGTGTTGATGTGAGAGAGCATGCACGCACGCAGCGCACACGCACGCACGCACGCACGCACGCACGCAGCACGCACGCCGCGACAAGAACGCACGCACGCACGCACGACGACGCACGCACGCACGCACGCACGCACGCACCACGCACGCACGCACGCACGCACGCACGCACGCACGCACGCACGCACGAACACCACCACACCACACACACCAACACACACACACCACACACACACACACACACACACACACACACACACACACACACACACACACACACACACACACACACACACACACACACACACACACACACACACACACACACACACACACACACACACACACACACACACACACACACACACACACACACACACACACACACACACACACACACACACACACACACACCACACACACACACACACACACACACACACACACACACACACACACACACCACAACACACAGCATGAATAAGGAGTATCGAAGCGAGAAATGATCCCCAGACGAGCTCCCTTTCCCTTATTCTCTTCTCTCGGACTCTCTGCAGCCCATCCTCTACACACTCTCCCACCGTCTCTGCCTAAGAAATCTGCCCTTCGTTCCCCTATCAACTCTTAAAAAAAAACACCCTTAATTTTCAAAACTCTACGCTCACACTTTTTTCTCTCTTCCCCTTTTTTTCCCTCACACTTCCCTTGATAAACGGGATAGCGAACCACCTCTCTTCCTCCTCAAACACATGCATTAGACAGGTTTCCTATCTCCTTCCCGCACCTATTTATTGCCCAAAGGAAGAGAAAGCCTTGCAATAGTCTGTTGGATATTTGTGTTGAAGAAAGTCATAACGTAACCTGAAAGAATTCTTCGCCAGGTGTCAGCAACTCTGCCAAAAAAGAGGAAATCTTGCCGAGGCTGTTGCTGGCAAATCGCAAATTCCAACCCAAGGACGCTGCAGAAACTCGGATGAAGGAGAATAAAGTTTTTTTTTGCTGTGAATTTTGTCTAGTGTTAACGAATCTACACCGAAAGGAAAGAGAAAGTGAAGATAAAGTAAAATTTATGGTTGAAAAGAGAAGTTGACGAGAGGGAGGAAGAGGAAGAAAAGGAGGAATAGGACAACGATGACGAAAAAGAAAAGGGAATAAAAGAGACAAACAAAGGGCAGAGATAAAGACAGGATACTGGGTAAAGAGAAGAAATAAAAATAAGGACAACAAAGAGAAGATGTAATTCCTTATCGTAAATCAAGATGTGCACAAACCTTAATTGACGAAAATGGACGATTGATGAGAAAGAAAAATGGTTTTGAAAGAGTTAGTAAAAAGTTAGTAAAAGAGTTTTTTTGCTATTCTAACGTCAATGTGAAAAATAGAAATGATTGGTAATTATTTCGAGAGATTCACAGATAACAAGGTCAAAATGCATATGACTTTTATTATCTACGTATTTTGTTTAATATCAAAAACGTTCATAAACAATGTCTCCCTACCTGTACAATGTGTACACGGATGATCTCAGTGCCAACCTTCGTGATACAGGTATCGGCTGCCACATACATGATGGGTGCATCAACTCACTGAGCTATGCTGATGATATGGTACTGCTCGCACCCTCTGCGGATACGTTGCAGGACCTTATCAATGTGTGTCAGGTGTATGCTGCCAAGCATGACATTGTCTACACCACCACTAAGACAGAGTGCATGGTAGTATCACTGGCATGCGCTCAGGTGAATTACCTGAAAACAGCACGGCTCAGTGGGTTTGCCCTCACTTTTGTGGATAGGTTCGCATACCTAGGCCATGTTATATCCCATGACATGACGGATGATGATGATATCATCAAGCAGACCACCAAGCTTCTTGTCGTGGGAAATACTCTACAGAGGAAATTCTCCTACTGTAGCAGAGAGGTGAAGATAGAGTTATTCAGGAGTCACTGCTGCTCTATATACTGCAACTCGCTGTGGTCGCGGTACAAGGTGGCCACTATGAACTGCCTTAAGGTCTGTCACAATGACATCCTTAAGAGGCTTTTGGGGCTGCCCAGGTGGTGAAGCTCGTCCCTGGCTTTCGCTAGGAACGGGGTGAACAATCTGGATGTGATCCGTCGACACTCCGTGTTCAGTTTAAGGACTAGGGTGGAGCTCTCTACGAACTCCATCATCACCTCTGTCAGGCAGAGCTCGGCCTATGTATGTGAACCTACCTATACAACAGCGGGGGCTGGATCTGCTGTCTGTGCAGAATGTGGGGTAGCACAGGTGTCCATGTATGCTTTTCTATGTACTTTGATACTATGTCCCCTAATGTGCCTGTACTTTGTTCTTGTTTTTTGTTTTTGCTCTAGTACTTAAGTTTACTCCTTGCCTTGTTCTTGTTGCTTTGTTTTTTGTCTGTATGCCTCCGGGCGAGAATAAAATTATTATTGTTATTATTATTATTATAATAATATTAATTATTTTATTTTTTTTCGGATTCCCACCAACTTTTTATTCCTCGTTTGATGATTGAAAATTCCTCAAGACTTATGAATATTAACATCTTTGCAAAATTAATCCATTCCGTGTTTTGCAACCTTTTCTTTTTCACCATTATATTTTATATATAAGGTTGCAGTGGTAAAAAAAAACAATGAGAGAATATTAAGAGATGATGGGAGCAAAATGTTTACAAAAAAAAACATATGATGGAAGAGAACAAGATGCAAGAGTAGGAGCGACAGGAGTAGAATAGTGCACAGAGGAGGCGTGGATAAAGGAGAAGAAGAGAGACTGACATCAAAAGGAACCAAGGCAAAGGAAGCACAATGGTGTGAGAGAGAGAGAGAGAGAGAGAGAGAGAGAGAGAAGAGAGAGGAGAGAGAGAGAGAGAGAGAGAGAGAGAGAGAAGAGAGAGAGAGAGAGAGAGAGAGAGAGAGAGAGAGAGAGAGAGAGAGAGAGAGAGAGAGAGAGAGAGAGAGAGAGAGAGAGAGAGAGGAGAGGAGAGAGCGAGAGAGAGAGAGAGAGAGAGAGAGAGAGAGAGAGAGAGAGAGAGAGAGAGAGAGAGAAGAGAGAGAGGAGGAGAGAGAGAGAGAGAGAGAGAGAGAGAGAGAGAGAGAGAGAGAGAGAGAGAATCCCCGCCACGGCGCCACCCACCCACACTTGCTATCTCCTGCTTGCTGGCATGCCACTCCCTTCTACCTCCTCTTTCCACCATCCAAAAAGTATCATTATGACGTACTATGTAGTGTACTATGCTCCTGTAGAAAGAAAAATTAGAGAAGGGAAAAAATCCTCACCACAGAACCGTGAACATGCATAGAAAACGAAGCACAGAAGATATGGTCTGTGCGAGTGTTCATTCAAGACTGGCGACCTGTTTTGGAGGGAGGCTGGCCTCTGGACTGCAACTGACGTCACGCGCACAAGAGGAAAATTTCGGTCTAGCCCTGGAGAGACCTTTTAAAGTCTATAGATCTTGCCCTGTACAAGCCTTCTGTGTCTAGGCGAATGTAGGACCTTTCGGCCACGGACTATTTCTATGAAGGAAGCTGTACTTCTTTATGTTGTTCAGGAATATCCCTTTTCCTAGTTGTTTTGTATGTTCTCTTGTGTTTCGACCTTCTCTTTGTTTCCGAGTCAGTAGTTTCTCATTGTCTGTTTCTTCCATCTTAGTTATCAGCTTAAACATTGTTATTAAGTCTCCTCTTTCTCTTCTCTGCTCAAGTGTTGGTCACTTTATTTCTTTCAACCTTTTTGTCCACGGCTAAACTCTAAACGTCTCACTAATCCTAGGTTTCTGAAAATACCTAACCTAACTAGCCTAACCTCAGCTTAACCTAACCTAAACTAACCTAACCTAACGCCCAAAACGTCGGAGGTCGAAACGTCCGTGGCCGAAACGTCCAGTTATCCGTCTAGGCAACGCTCGCAATCACAACAAGTACGAGTAACTACCCCGAATGATGATACTAAATTACATGTTTCATATCACCAGCAGGCAATATTGACCGCTTATTGAAGTACTACACACATGAAATAGGGATAAATAGTTTGTCAGGTTTAAAAAGTACCTAATATCTATGGCTTATAAAAGAGAAATACTTTACCAGGTTTAAAAAAGTACTATCTATATATTTCCTGCTCCGTGAAAAGTTACATACTATATCACAAGCGAAGTAATTCATGATTATTAACAAAGTGGATAAAACCTTGCATATCATATTTTATTATGCATATTTTATTTACTTTAGTACTTAAGTTCACTCCCTCATGTCTGTATGTTATGTTGTTTTTGTGGTTTTTCTTCCTGTATGCCTTCGGGTGGAAACAAAATTATTATTATTATTATTATTATTATTATTATTATATCAGTGTTCAAATCGTGTTCAAAATATGAATCCCCCATGTGCCCGAAGCGCCATTCAATGCCACCAATGCACTCGACAAAGAGTAATCATGAATCGTATATTCCACGGCATGTTTGGGTCTCAGTGGTGTATAGATTTGCTCAAAACTCTGTCGCTGTCACGTATTTTTTGTTGTACGAATTAAATATGGCAGAAATAAATGATAAATGTTTAAAGGACTTGTTTGGACACACACACATACACATACACATACACACACACACACACACACACACACACCACACACACCCACACACACACACACACACACACACACACACACACACACGCACACACGCACACACGCACATATCACATCCCAAAAAATACCCAAAACCAATAGTATAAAAATTTTGAATACGATCATGCACACCAAAAAAAAAAAAAAAAAATAGACAAACGAAAATAAACATCAAACACGAAACTGAGAAGAAATAAAAACCAAACTCAATACACGAATGCTGAAAGTGGAGCGTCGAGTTCAACCCAAGGTCTCAAAATGCGGACGGAAAAAAACCTGACAAGGGCAACAGGTTCTAACATGTCACCTGTCAACGTCCCTCGTGTAAGGCCACAAAGACTATATATATATAGACCATTTTTTTTACGAGGCGAAAATTCCATTCTATCTTAAGGTCTCATGCTTAAAGTTATGCCTGTATTTGCCTGATAATATGTTTAACTATGATAAATTATAACTGAAATTTAAAAGAACAGCAGTATTCCCTTCTTCTGGCATCAAATATCAGTCAGTAAGCAGCAAGGGGTCAAGATTTTTCGCGTCGTTAAAAAAAAGAAGAGTTTAGCGAGTGAAAACCTGTAAACAAGCCAGCCTGTCCCGCACACAAACACCACCTGGAATACTGCAGGTAATTAGGCGTAAAAAATCACAGCAAGGACCAATTATACATGAAAGAGTAGTCGTTTCATATTTTTTACCAAGTTTTATGTTTTAATACTGGAAAAAAATGGATGGTTGCAAATAAAAACAACACTAATGATAGAGAAAAATTGCTAACTAATTGAAAAACATGCGCACTTTATGGTAATAGTGTTAATAAAGAATGAAATAGAAGTTAGCAGTGTCAAAGATGGGGATAAATAAGGAAGGAGAATAACAGAATACACCAAAGAGAGAAAAAAGAGGCGTCCTGTCAAGTGGCACAATACAAAGAAAAGAAAAATGCGATCCTGCACATTTCTACACTGACCAACCTGGCATTTTGTCAGTTTTTTCAGACGCTGATTTTCTTTCTTTTATCTGATATTTTACATTACAGTGCGATACGTTATTTTGCGTTACATCATTTACGTTATTTTGCGATATTTTGCGTTACAGTGAAGTTCCATACTAAACACGTGAAGAAAAAAACCCATTGTATAACTAACACACCACGAGTGAACTTAATTATAGAATCAAATGACACAAAAACTGTAATACATAACGGGTGTCTAATAAGGGATATGTAGGAATGTCAGGTAGAGGGAGGCAGCGTCGCCTTAATGAGCAGGTCTATATAGTGGTTCTGCAACGATGTATTGACAGGCTATTACGTTACCATGATGAGGGAGTGAGTTCAAGGTGGGGTTCTCAGCCATGACTCACCTGAAAAGAAGGACAGACAGGTTAATTAAGTAATGTTTTACACCTGTACACTAGCTTACCTTGAATGAGATAATGAAAGAGAGAAAGAGAGAGATAGAGCGAGAGAATTACAAGATAAATCAGGACATAATAGAAGGCAAGATCAATGCATTTTTTTTAAGAAAATAGCATATATGATGAAAATTTTGAAAAGAAGAACAATATCAATATCGAAGTTTAAGAAATTGTAGTCATTAATAATTATAATTAATAATGATGATGATAATTATAATAACAACCAAAACACTATTAACAACAATACTACTACTACTACTACTAATAATAATAATAATACTAATACTACTAA
Organism: Chionoecetes opilio; assembly: GCA_016584305.1. Taxonomy (NCBI): domain Eukaryota; kingdom Metazoa; phylum Arthropoda; class Malacostraca; order Decapoda; family Majidae; genus Chionoecetes; species Chionoecetes opilio. The sequence continues at coordinate 64,810 of JACEEZ010015077.1, forward strand.
TAATAATAAGAACAACAACATTAATACTAATTATAATACTAAAAGTAATTGCAATACGATCAGTAACCTTCAGCCACAGCAGTAATTACCACTAACACACAAGCCATATATATCCAAAATGCCAAACAAGACACATACTATTACACAAAATTTACATAACTCATTTGCCTCCAAAGATGTCATATTACTGAAAACTCATTAGTCGCATACGTTAATAAATTATTGTCGCTAATATAATGCTTTCATTAGCGAAAATATGACGCTTTCCATGGCGGAAGTTCAAATATTTCGACTGACAGATTTCTACAGCGCAAAGTCCCAACTCTCTCTCTCTCTCTCTCTTCTCTCTCTTCTCTCTCTCTCTCTCTCTCTCTCTCTCTCTCTCTCTCTCTCTCTCTCTCTCTCCTCTTCTCTCTCTTCTTCTCTCTCTCTCTCTCTCTCTCTCTCTCTCTCTCTCTCTCTCTCTCTCTCTCTCTCTCTCTCTCTCTTCTCTCTCTCTCTCTCCTCTCTCTCCTCCTTTCTCTCTCTCTCCTCTCCTCTCTCAAAGCAACAAACAGGAACGCAAGCCTTTACAAGAAGAACAATTTATGAACTTTTGAAACACGATTACTATTCTCTTAATTAATACGTACACACACTTCCCTTTAAGACACAGCCTCTCTTTATCCCTTACAGAACCCTCGACTTCACGTGGCAGAGAGGAGAGGAGGAGGAGGAGGAGGAGGAGGAGGAGGAGGGGGAGGAGGAGGAGGAGGAGGAGAGGAGGAGGAGGAGGAGGAGGAGGAGGAGGAGGAGGAGGAGAGGAGGAGGAGGAGGAGGAGGAGGAGGAGGAGAGGAGGAGAGGAAATGAAAAACATAAAAAAAACTGAAATAAAAGTAAGGAAGTCGGAAGTGAAGGAAAAAAATAAAGAGTAAGTTAAATACACGCAACCCTTTGGCTTTACATGACACCGAAAAGTAAAAGAAAATACTGTATCTAATTAGTAAACTGGAGGGTGCGTATTGTCTCGTGGGCAGCTTATCTTCCCACCTGAACTAATTCCATTGTGTTGCGAGGGTGTTGTCGCTGCCTGTTAGCGGAATACAAGTTACGAACAGGAGGAAACAGGGGAAAGGCTAAAGAGAACAGAACACTTTTGTATTTATTTTATTTTTATTCTCTTTATTTAGATCTAACTTTCTCTCTGTTGAACATCATCTCTCCTCCTCTAAACCTCATCTTTTCCTCAATGAAACCCAGTTGTCTGTGAGCACTGACAGCCGACCTATTTCTGTCTCCTCTTACTGTCTCTATTCTCATTTTGAATCCAAAGCTGGCTGTTGCGTATATGTGCGCAATGACATCACTTGCTCTCGTGCCCACGGCCTTGAATCTACCGAATTTTCTACCATCTGGCTTCGACTTCAATGTCACTCTCTTACTAAATTTATCTGTGCTGTATATCTCTCACCTAACTCCTCTGACTATGTAAAATTCTTCGACTATTTAACGTCAAAAGTGGAGCAAATCTCATCTCATTTTCCTTTAGTAGAAATGTCCATTCTTGGAGACTTCAATGTTCACCATCAGCTTTGGCTTTCATCTTCTTTCACTGACCAACCTGGTGAACAAGCCTACAACTTTTCTATCCTCCAGGACCTAGAGCAGCTGGTGCAGCACCCTACCCGTATTCCTGACCGCCTTGGAGACATGCCCAACATTCTTGATCTTTTCCTAACTACTAACCCTTCTGCTTACTCTATGAAACTATTCTCTCCGTTGGGTTCCTCCGATCACAATCTTATTTATGTAACCTGTCCTATCGCTCCGCTGCCGCCTCGGGACCCACCTAAGCGGAGGTGCTTCTGGCACTTCAACTCAGCTAAGTGGGAAGACCTAAGGCAGTACTACTCTGATTTTCCATGGAATGATTACTGCTTCCATGTCAAAGACCCATCTCTTTGTGCAGAGCGCATAACTGAGGTCATAGTCTCTGGCATGGAGGCGTACATTCCACACACTTTCTCTAATCCTAAAGCCCGTCAACCTTGGTTTAACTCTGCTTGTTCTCATGCTGTCCGAGATAGAGAGGTGGCTCACAAACGGTACCGTAAGCATCCATCTCCTGAAACTCATGCCCTTTATATTTCTGCCCGTAATCATGCCAAATCATTACTTCAACCTACCAAAAACTCTTTCATTCATAGAAAATGTCAAAATCTTTCTGAATTAAATTCCTCTCGTGACTTCTGGCATGTAGCAAATAACATCTCTAACGATTTTTCTTCTCCATCTTTCCCTCCTATGCTTCACCCAGATGGCTCCACAGCTGTCTCATCTATTTCTAAAGCTGAACTCTTCGCTCAAACCTTTGCAAAAAATTCCACTCTGGTTGATGAAGGGCTTGTTCCTCCTTCTCCTCCACCCTCTGACTATATTATGCCTGTCATTAACCCCTTAACTGCGGATATCAAATTCATAGGCCTACCCTCCTGTGCGGCAGGTTTAATTAAAATATAAAATAATTACTGATCATATTTTAAAGTGCCTAAATGAATAGGATGCTCATTCCATACCAGAAAATCTATGTTTGGTCTTGGTGGAGGCTACCAGCTAAGTGAAGAGTTACGTCAAAGTGCAGCAACAGGGCCGTGACCGTGCTGCCAGAAGCACAATTAAACTACTTACTACTCAACATAATACAGCTTATT
>JACEEZ010015079.1:5000-38211 GCA_016584305.1 Chionoecetes opilio
AACCGTCTATACTTGCAGCTACAAAGCATAAAACAACGCTGAAACAGGGTAGCTTATACAGTCATGATATAAACTACTGTGTATCATCTTCAGTGGCACAGACACAGCAGTAGTGAGGCTATAATTCGTAATGTATGGCGGCTGGCGACATTAGTGCAGGTGGCGACTTGACTGTTATCTACGGTAGTGCAGATCACATTTCTAAGTGAAGTGTTATCAAATTTCTGGAATACAAGTGACAGAAGTATTAGTCAGGAAATAATATACTACCGTAGATAACACTATAGTCGCCACCTGCACTAATGTCGCCAGCCGCCAAATATTACGAATTATAGCATCACTACTGCTGTGTCTGTGCCACTGAAGATGATACACAGTAGTTTATATCATGACTGTATAATCTACCCTGTTTCAGCGTTGTTTTATGCTTTGTAGCTGCAAGTATAGACGGTTTACAATTTCGCTACGCGTTTTTTTTCGGGCGACGACGACGTCGGGAGGACACTCTAAATATAAACACTAGATGGCGATTTTAATGTAGCCCGTTATCAACGTCGCCACTCGGTTTTATTTTAGTAATTTGTTCATTTATAGCCCTACTATGACACAGATGAAGACACAAAATGACACAGACTCTCCAGATAGCCCCTTCTAACTGTCCTAAAATCATGGATGTAGAAATGTAACTATTAACGCCACCACACGGCTGTAAACAGAAAAAGAAACGTTGTCCTGGCGACTTTAGTGTTGTCTACGGTAAAAAGAATGATTAGAGAAAGAAAGAGAATTGGCTCTAATAATTAATGTGAAAGTGAGAAGAACATAAGAACATAAGAACAGAAGACCATAAGAACATAAGAACATAAGAAACATAAGACCATAAGACCATAAGAACATAAGACAATAATGAAGCTACAAGAGGCTGTGAGACCTACACGAGGTAGTTCCTGTCACCTAACACTACCTACATCCACCTTTCATCCCCATCCATGAATTTATCCAGCCTCCCTTTAAAGCTCCCTAACGACTCCGCACTAACTACCTGTCTACTGAGTCCATGCCAACGACAAGGATAGATTGATGGCATGCACTTATAGAGGCAGGGATGGGTGGTAACAGTACAGGTACATTTTATGAACAACAATATGATAGTTTAAAAACGAGACATTACAAGCTTGCCTCAAATCCTGTACCGTCAACAACACCATAGTCGCCACTGCACTAACGTCGCCAGGCAAATTTTAAAGGCGACTATTAGGAATGTTAGCATCACTACAGCCTTGTATGTGCCACTGTAGACAGGTACAGGCTGTACATAATATAAACTACTGTGCATGCGTCTTCAGTGGCACATACAAGGCTGTAGTGATGCCAACATTTACAATATATGGCGGCTGGCGACATTAGTGCAGTGGCGACCATAGTGTTGTTGACGGTATATACACAAATAGGTAAACACACATTGTGAATTGTGAATGTCATTGTGAATTGGCTGAAATAGGGACTTTTAATCATTGTAACTGAAAACTGACTCCAGATTCGTGTTCAGCATGCCCGATAACTGCTAGCAACTAATTTTCAAGCAAATCTATTTTTCGAATTTTTTGGCAAATTTTGCAAGGGGTATGCCTTGATTTTTTTTTTTAAATCACGTCTTTCGCAATAACTAAAAAAACTATGGCAGATACGTGCAAGAAGTATATATGTAAATATGAAGCAGGGCAAGGGCTATCATTTGGCGTAAAGCAAAAAAATATTTATTGGTAAATAAGCGAGAAAATAGCATATTCGTACATTTATACAAAATTTCAATTTTCTCGACAACCATGAGGTGTTTTGACAAGCCGATTACTGCATCCTGTAGAACACCTGAAGATGAACCTTTGTTACTTCAATAAGTTTTCTTCCGACTCATAGTTTGCGGCAAAATAACAAAAAGCCTGATTTTCGTCAATTTTGGAACATTTTCAGCAGCCAAAAATCCGAAAATATTTTTTTCGCTAGATAATTGTAAATGCCGGGGATACAATTGTAGATCCATCCATTTACAATAACTTTTGATGGGTAAGTGTTGGTGTGTGAGAAACAAGTTGTGAGCTGAGGCGATTATGTATTATGAATTGTTGAGAGAGAGAGAGAGAGAGAGGAGAGGAGAGAGAGAGAGAGAGAGAGAGAGAGAGAGAGAGAGAGGAGAGAGAGAGAGAGAGAGAGAGAGAGGAGGAGAGAGAGAGAGAAAGAGAGAGAGAGAGAGGAGAGAGAGAGAGAGAGAGAGAGAGAGAAAAAAGAGAGAAGAGAAAGAGAGAGAGAGAAAGAGAAAGAGAGAGAGAGAGAAAGAGAGAGAGAAGAGAAGAGAGAGAGAAAAGAAGAGAGAGAGAGAGAGGAAAGAGAGAGAAAGAAGAGAGAGAAGAGAAATAGAGAGAGAGAAGAGGAGATAAAGAAAGAGAAAGAGAAGAGAAAGAAAAAGAGAGAAAGAGAGAGAAAGAAAGAGAAAGAGAAAGAGAGAGAGAGAAAGAGAAAAGAAGAGAAAAGAAAAGAGAGAGAGAAAGAGAAAGAGAAAGAGAGAGAAAAGAGAACAGTACCTAAACACTGAGATCCATAATATGAAGCCCTCTACTGCTCCTAATATCAGCTCTCTCTCTCTCTCTCTCTCTCACAGTAAGGTAAATTTTTTCCTTAAAATTTTCTTCTATTTTTCTGATCTATTTTGTGTGATCTAATTTTACCTATTTACATGCTGTCAAGTTTTTTTCAAACACACACACACACACACTCACACACACACACACACACACACACTCAATTCACACACACACACTCACTTCGAACACACACACACACTCAATTCACACACACACACTCACTTCGAACACACACACACACTTATAATCTCTACTTAACTGACTGTATGGTAGTAGAAATAGTTGCTCTTACTAACACCATTGACAAGGAAGGTGTCATTTCCTGCCCTCTTATCTCCCTCTTATCGCTCGCTCTTCTCTCTCTCTCTCTCTCTCTCTCTCTCACACCTATACACATGTACTGATAAGCTTGTTTTTAGGGACTGTTTTATGTTATTTTGTAATTTTCTTATAAATTTAAAAGTAAGAATAAATATTTACTAACAAAAAGTTAGCACTGACAAATTTGAAGAATAAAATAAGTTCTTTCGTTAAATTTTTACACTAGGACCGAAATTTTAGCGGTTACAGGGAAGTTTCGTACACAAGTTGTTTCGTATCCATGTTGTGTTAAGTTGTTTCGTACACTGATTTTGAGTTTTTTCGTACATACCTGGTGTCGAATCGTAACTCTAGTCATCAAGTTGAACTCTGAGCTGAGTGTACGAAACGACTATAGTTTCATATAGACCACGAAACAACTGGTATTATTTTACACTAGGACCGAAATGTCCTAGACCCTTGTTAGTGTGGTTTCTGTTCACCTTATTGGATTCTAGGAAACATTCTCTCTATGAACTTCCGTCGCAAATCACTACTTTCGGAGATATAAGACGTTTTTAATAGGAAGGAGTGTATAGGAGATATGAAAATTAAACTAACCTAACCCCACCTTTAGACTCACTAATCTAACCTAACCTAACCTATTCCCACGCTTTAACCTCCTAACTAAAGCCAAATCTGCATTAAAAAAGTGTCCGCGGCAAGGGAAGAACAGGGCGATGCAGGTCACAAGAGGAAGAAGAGTGTGGCGGACGTAAACACTTGTCTCTCGCCTCCCTATAAACAACATGTCATTATCTCCTAAAGTAATGATTTGCGACGGAAGTTCATAGAGAGAATGTTTCCTAGAATCCAATAAGGTGAACAGAAACCACACTAGCAAGGGCTCTAGGAAATTTCGGTCCTAGTGTAAAATAATACCAGTTGTTAGTGTTTACGTCCGCCACACTCTTCTTCCTCTTGTGACCTGCATCGCCTCTGTTCTTCCCTTGCCGCGGACACTTTTTTAATGCAGATTTGGCTTTAGTTAGGAGGTTAAAGCGTGGGAATAGGTTAGGTTAGGTTAGGTTAGGTTAGTGAGTCTAAAGGTGGGGTTAGGTTAGTTTAATTTTCATATCTCCTATACACTCCTTCCTATTAAAAACGTCTTATATCTCCTAAAGTAGTGATTTGCGACGGAAGTTCATAGAGAGAATGTTTCCTAGAATCCAATAAGGTGAACAGAAACCACACTAACAAAGGTGTAGGAAATTTCGGTCCTAGTATAAAATAATACCAGTAGTTTCGTAGTCTATATGAAACCATAGTCGTTTCGTACACTCAGCTCAGAGTTCAACTTGATTACTAGAGTTACGATTCGACACCAGGTATGTACGAAAAAACTCAAAATCAGTGTACGAAACAACTAACACAACATGGGTACGAAACAACTTGTGTACGAAACTCCCTGTAACCGCTAAAATTCGTCTTTGAATGTGTAATAACGTCAACACCTGCCATATTTTACCCATTTCCTTAGCTAACACGAGACCCCGGGCTACAGTGACACGCCAGGACATGTACCGCCACCTACCACAGTGACAGCGGGCGTGTGGCGGGCGTGGAGGCGCTGCAAAGACATGAAATACAGCAAACTCTGACAGCTGCTGGACGCGCGCACACACACACACATCTCCACCAAAACAAACTAACTCAGGTCACAAGAAGAAGAAGAAGAACTCTCCCGCTCTCTCTCTCTCTCTCTCTCTTTTTCTCTCTCTCACTCTTTTCTCTCTCTTTTCTCTCTCCTCTCTCTCTCTCTCTCTCTGCCCGTCAGGGTGGCAAGGTTGGTAGAGGACATGAGCTCGCACAATGTGCAGCGTCCCTGTGCATTCGGTCAGCGGTTCGAGTCCGCCTAGTTCGTGCTGACGTGGCGGCGCTTTGTATAGTCAATAACCTTGTAGTTGGTACTTGCAAAGTGTCTAGATAGGATGAAAATCTTATCTCTCTCTCGTAATATATTGTGCCTGGCGACATTAGTTCAGTGGCAAGTGACTGGCGACTATAGTGTTATCTACGGTAGGTAATTTTACTCATGAGAGGAGAATGATTAAGGTATTATAATTACTTTTAATACGCAGAGAAGGAGAAACAGGTTCACAAATAGGGTGGTGAATGATTAGAATGGACTCAGTTATCAGGTAGCTATATAGATAGTGTGGAGTCATTAGGGAGCTTTAAAGGGAGGCTGGACAGTGTTATGGATGGGGATGAAAGGTGGATGTAGGTAGTGGTAAGTAACAGGAACTACCACGTGTAGGTCTCGCGGCCTCTTGTAGCTTCCTTATTTTCTTATGTTCTTATGTTCAGTCGTGGGGTAGTTAGTGGGGAGTCATTAGGGAGCTTTAAAAGGAGGCTGGACAGTGTTATGGATGGGGATGAAAGGTGGATGTAGGTAGTGGTAAGTAACAGGAACTACCACGTGTAGGTCTCCCTCTAGCTTCCTTATGTTCTTATAATTTTGCATAAATGTCTACGGAGTTAGTGAAACGTAAAAAGTAATACCGCAGAGTTTCTTACTATGTCCGTCTGGCCTGCTATATATAAGGGTCCCACTATATATTATGGGAGTGAAAGGCCTCTTGTAGCTTCCTTATGTTCTTATATAAATACTCAAAAACATCGATTGATTGCCAAAAACTCAAAAAACTAAAATATAGCTACCGTAGATAACAGTATAGTCGCCACCTGCACTAATGTCGCCAGCCGCCAAATATTACGAGTTATAGCCTCACTACTGCTGTGTATGTGCCACTGAAGATGATACACAGTAGTTATATCATGACTGTATAATCTACCCTGTTTCAGCGTTGTTTTATGCTTTGTAGCTGCAAGTATAGACGGTTTACAATTTCACGAAGTTTTTTTTTCGGGCGACGCCGACAGCGGTACGACACTCAGTAAATAAACACTAGATGGCGACTTTAATGTTGGTAGCCACTTTGTAGATATTTTGGTAATTTGTTCATTTATAGTCATACTATGACACAGATGAAGACACAAAATGACACAGACTCTCCAGATAGCCTCTTCTAACTTTCCTGAAATCATGGATGTAGAAATGTAACTATTAAAGCCACCACACGTCTGTAAACAGAAAAAAAAAGTTGTCCCGGCGATTTTACTGTTATCTACGGTACCAATATCATCAACATTTGTCATTACCACACTAAACATAACACTCACAAAACAAAAAAATACTTGAAATATTTAATAAGCATATAAAAGCTAATAAAATAACCTTAAAATGCTATAAAAATAGAAAAAAAAGTAGAAATATTAGTTCTTGTCAGGGATGCCATTCCGTGGGATTTTTCACAAGATCTTGGGATTTTGGCAATGACCTTGAGATATTATTTGTCTATCGGGATTTTTGAGGATTATTCAAGTACATTTTCTCCAGTAGTATATTTCAAAGTAAGCATATGTACTGTATTTGGAGTTCAGTTAGGCTTTTTTTATCGACCTAAGGATTTATTTGTCTGTCTTGGGAATTTTGGGGTTACAATCTTGGGATTTCTGAAAATGTACCAAATTGTACTAAATTCCTTATTACCACACTAAACACAACAAACACTAAACAAAAAATGATTATAATAATTAAAAAACATATAAACTTTAATAAAATAACCTTAAAATGCTATAAAAACAGAAAAAAAGGAAAATTAATAGTACCGCAGTTTTTATTACTACAAATTCCTTATTACCACACCAAACACAACACTCATTGAACAAAAAACGCTTGAAATAATTAATAAGCTTATAAAACCTATTAAAATAACCTTAAAATGCTATATAAACAGAAATAAAAGTAGTAGTAAGTAGTAGTTCTTCTCCGCGCGCATCCCGCCCTTCCTTTTCCTTTCCTCGTGTGGACATAAGCAGAGGCCAAGGTACAGTCCCTCTCTTATTTACATCCATTTTACCGTCTTATTAACCAACCCACACCTCTATACGACCACAGCAAAGGTGAAGGAGTGTGTAGAGGGTAATTGGGCAGTTGGGGAGTTGTTAAATAAGGTGTAGTGATGGAGATATGAGAGATGTACGGTGAGGCCATGTGCTGGACCGCTGGTGGCTTGGGCGGTGAAATTTTTCGTCCGTATTTTAACGTCATTTTGGTTTAGTTTGTTATTTTGGTCAATATTTATCTAGGACCGAAATTCCCTACACAATTGGGAGTGGTTTATGTTCACCTTATTGGATTCTAAGAAACATTTGTACCGAAAATGTATTCGCTCGAATGGTCCTCCGCTCGAAAAAGTATTTGCTCGAATCGTCCAGACACCGTAGTGACAGGTGTGGTGTGTGTGGTAAAGCGAGAGAGGCTAAGAGTGAGGTGTTAGCCCCCAAGTGTGTGTGTGACCTAAAGAGCGAACGCGCAGCTCTCGTCCACTATAACGGCCTCAGCCCCGTACCGCCGCGGCCACGGGTACGGCGCGGGCCACAGTGGTCCATAGAAGCTAATCTCGGGCACGCGGGACTCTAACCTAGGATCAGCGCATCAAGGTATACCCTGGGTACGTCTCTGTAGTATTCAGCGGGAGACACTTAGCGAAAACACGTTAAAATATTCCATTTACCGGATCAAAATAAGGTCAGTCCTTTATTTCAGGGAGCATATTACGTTGAAAGGCTAATATGGAGGCAATGTATTATCGTCCACCCTATATTTATCAATAACAATACTGTAAGTATCACTAATATGCTATTAATAATGTATTTAAGGGTAAATCTCACCTTATTTCCCATTAAATAAGTATATATATCTTGGGTAAACAACAAACATGGCGGCCCAGTTGGTTCCTGAACGCTGATTGGCTGTCAATGTAGCGAGGCCTCAGATTGGTCCTGTGAAATTTTGGGCTCCCGCCAAATTACGAGGTGCCAATTACGTATTTTAAAACGAATTATCACTTTTTTGTTCGTGCACCGATATATGATTGCATAGCCTTATTGAAAACCCCAGTTTGTTTTATGACTTTCCATACAAAGTTTCCGAGTTTAAGGCCTTCGTAAAAGAAATATGACTCAATCAGTTAGTAACCGTAAATTTTACCGAGATTTTGTTGATAATTCTTTTTTTACACTAAGGATTTTTTGTGTGTTAACACATTTCAATATTTCCACATCGCTTTATGTATTAATCATGCGCCTGGTGGCTGTATTTTGTTTATTTATTTTAGGGTTCTTTTGTTTACATTTTAACGCCAACCTTATTCTTCCTTCTAAATGAGTGGTGAGGTTATTTGTGTGTGATTAGCTGTGCCTACAGGCGCAGTGTGTTTGTGTGTGTTTATGGGAAGTGTTTTTCACGTGTTTACTCAAGGAATACATCTGACTCAGTGGTGTAATGGGTCAAATCCTCGAAAAAGCAAAACATGTTTTGCTTCTTGGTTGCAACACTAAACGAGGATCTGTTACTGTTTATAAGATACACACATCATATACTATTAGCTCATATTTTTTCACGAATTATACCGGCTTCGTCAAAAAGTCGATTTTTGTTGTGGTGAATTTGAAGATTTTTAGGCCATATTTTAAAACACGATATTTCATTAGTTCTTCGTTATTTCATTGTTTTTTAAGGCGTATTGTGTCCTATTTATCATTATTTTATTTTATCCGTGTTGATTTATTCATTATTTGATATATTTGATTATGAAGGGAAAAGTTGTAGGCTCGAGTTGGATGTCAAGATCAAGAGATCGTGTCATACAATTCCTCTTGATGACGTCACACGGCAGCCATATTGGCTATTTATCCTAATTCTTATATTTATACCTCAATTTACGCCGTGAATATTCAAGGCTATTTAAGGGGTAAGAAAGGGTATGGGGCTGTATTGCATGATATTACCCATTGACAAAGACAATATATGTACGATAAATAGGTAAAAACTGGGTATTTCTGGCTTCACTTATATTATTTCTTTTATTTTCTTATGCTTTTTACTTCAATTTACGGGTTCCCTTGCAATATTCAATAGTGTGTGTGTCCCTCCTAATGCCCTGGCAGCCTGTGTATGGGTGCCAAGGGTTTCGCTAAGGGACTAGAGTAATCAGGGGCGCCCATTGCTCCCTCCCTTAAGGCCGGGATGCCAGAATGCCCCCTGACATTAGAGATTTAGGGCTGGTCGTCACATCAGGGGCACTTGACGCATGATGGCCCCTGACATTAGAGGTTTAGCGTAAGGGCTGCTCGTCACATCAGGGGCACTTGTAAGGGGTAAGTAAGGGCGTGGGGCTGTATTGCATGATATAACACCCAAGCAGAGGCAATATATGCACGCTAAATGGGTAAAAATCGGGTATTTCTGGGTTCAAAACTTTCCGCTATTATAAAAACGAGCCTTATTTATTCTAATAGATTTTGATGTGTTTGTGTCCACTAATAACTTATTGGTCTAAATCACCCTGTTTTTCATAAGGGGGCGAGGCGTAGTGCAAAAAACAAGGGGGGAAGGGGTGCTAAGCTTTTTTTTATATAACTAAACCCCCCCCTCTCCCGGTGTCCCCATTAACCCCCCTCTCTATCGGTGCCCCCATTAACCCCCGCCCCTTTGTTATCCCTTAGATGCCACAGTTTGTCAGCGGCAAGATCACCAAGTCACACCCGCCCGATGAGTTCGAGACGTCGATCGGGCAGACGTTGCTCGACCTGGAGATGAATTCTGAGCTAAAGGTACAACTGCGGGAACTGTCCATCACGGGCGCCAAGCAGATCGACGTGGGCGATAAGAAGGTAAGGATAGTGATGATAGTTGCTAATGATCATAATAGTGATATTTTTAATTATTTTTTATGTTGGGAGTCTTATGATAGTAATGATAATGATGACAGTGATGATGGTAGTAATAGCCGAGCAGATTGACGTGGGCGATAAGAAGGTAATGAGTGATAGTGATGATAGTAGCTAATTATCATAATACAGTAGTGATATTTTTAATTATTTTTTATGTTGGAGTCTTCCGTTGGTAATGATGATGATGATGATGATACACAGGCCCGTACCAAGAGTCACGATGAAGATCCAACGACGAACGACCGAGGAAGAGTACCATAAAAGGGATATTTTTCGCCACGAAGACCGAGGGTACCCATGTCTTCGTGACGACCTTCCACCGTCGTCGCTGCTCTTCGTGCCGAAAAATATCCCTTTTATGGTACCCTTCCTCGGTCGTTCGTGGTTCGTCGCTGGACCTTCATCGTGACTCTTGGTAAGGCCTTTGTTACACTGCTACATAATTTTAGGTACATTTTTACGATGGCACCAAACTTCCCTACACAATTGGGACGCATGGTTTTTGTTTACCTTATTGTATTCTAAGAGACATTTTCTCCTGAGCTTTCCGTCGCAAATCAATAGTTTCGGAGATATAGAACATTTTAGGTGGGAGGAGGAATATGTCTCCTTGTTTACAAAATGCCTCCCTCTTCCTCTTCTTGTGACCTGTATCGCTTTTGTTTCGGAGGCGCACCCGTGGCTACCTTACCTTACCTTACCTAACCTAACCTAACCTTACCTTACCTTACCTTACCTAACCTAACCTTACCTTACCTAACCTTTAATCTCCTAACTGGGTCCAATAATAAAAAAAGTTAATAAAATACCAAACAAAAGCGATGCAGGTCACAAGAAGAGGAAGAGGGAGGCATTTTGTAAACAAGGCGACCTATTCCTCCCCCCACCTAAAATGTTCTATATCTCCGAAACTATTGATTTGCGACGGAAAGCTCACACAGAAAATGTCTCTTAGAATACAATAAGGTAAACAAAAACCATGCTGCCAATTGTGTAGGGAAGTTTGGTGCCATCGTAAAATAATACCTAATTTTATAACCCGTATTTGCCGTAAGCTATCAGGTAATCAGTGAAACATCTTATCATCATCATCATCATCATCATCATCCATCATCATATCATCATCATCACATCATTCATCATCATCTAGGATTGACCACACAACTCACTACACAGCTTACCATGATGAAGAGATTGTTGCTTAGTTATTCTCCAGCTTTACATAGCTAGAAAATATTAGTCATAACTTAACAACCCAATTCCTGCCATGATGAACCCTTGTAGCACGAGTACCTGATTGCTACTACTCTAAGAAGAACTGAATAGCATTAATAATATCTTAACCCTACACATCTGGTCACAGGGAGTTTCGTACACCCAAGTTGTTTCGTACCCAGGTTTTTTTAGTTGTTTCGTTCACTGATTTTGAGTTTTCCGTACATACCGGGTGTCGTTTCGTAACTAGTAATCAAGTTCAATTCTTGAGCCGAGTGTACGTAACGACTGTGGTTTCGTAGGGTTAAATGCAAGAATGCTCGTCAAATCCCGGCAGGTGGATATTCTGCACTGTCGTAACTTCACGGGTGGGATAGTCAAGGTAACTTCACGGGTGGGATAGTCAAGGTAACTTCACGGGTGGGATAGTCAAGGTAACTTCACGGGTGGGATAGTCAAGGTAACTTCACGGGTGGGATAGTCAAGGTAACTTCACGGGTGGGATAGTCAAGGTAACTTCACGGGTGGGATAGTCAAGGTAACTTCACGGGTGGGATAGTCAAGGTAACTTCACGGGTGGGATAGTCAAGGTAACTTCACGGGTGGGATAGTCAGGTAACTTCACGGGTGGGATAGTCAAGGTAACTTCACGGGTGGGATAGTCAAGGTAACTTCACGGGTGGGATAGTCAAGGTAACTTCACGGGTGGGATAGTCAAGGTAACTTCACGGGTGGGATAGTCAAGGTAACTTCACGGGTGGGATAGTCAAGGTAACTTCACGGGTGGGATAGTCAAGGTAACTTCACGGGTGGGATAGTCAAGGTAACTTCACGGGTGGGATAGTCAAGGTAACTTCACGGGTGGGATAGTCAAGGTAACTTCACGGGTGGGATAGTCAAGGTAACTTCACGGGTGGGATAGTCAAGGTAACTTCACGGGTGGGATAGTCAAGGTAACTTCACGGGTGGGATAGTCAAGGTAACTTCACGGTGGATAGTCAAGGTAACTTCACGGGTGGGATAGTCAAGGTAACTTCACGGGTGGGATAGTCAAGGTAACTTCACGGGTGGGATAGTCAAGGTAACTCACGGGTGGATAGTCAAGGTAACTTACGGGGGATATCAAGTACTTCACTGTGGATAGCAAGGTACTTCACGGTGGATAGTCAAGGTACTTCACGTGGAAGTCAAGGTAACTTCACGTGTGGGATAGCAAGTAACTTCAGGTGGGATAAGTCAAAGGTAACTTCACGGGTGGGATGTCAAGGAATTCAGGGTGGGATCGTCAAGGTAATTACGTGGGATTATCAAGTAACTTCACGGGTGGATAGTCAAGGTAACTTCACGGTGGGAAGTCAGTGTAAAACTTCACGGGTGGGATATCAGGTATCATTCACGGGTGATAGTCAGTAACTTCACGTGGATATCAAGTACTTCACGGGTGACCACAAGGTAACTTCACGTGTAGCACAGGTCTTCACGAGTGGATAGTCAATGTTACTTCAGGGTGGGTATCAAGGTAACTTCACGTGGGATAGTCAGGTAAATTTCACGGTGATAATTCAAGGTAATCTCACGGGTGGGATATCCTAGGTAATTCACGGTGACTGAGTCAAGTACTACGGGTGGGATAGTCAAGTAACTAGGTGGGATGTCAAGGTAACTTCAACGGGTGGATATCAAGGTAACTGTCACGGGTGGTACGTCAAGGTACTTCACGGGTGGGATTAGTCAAGGTAACTTCACGGGTGTGAGTTCCAGTAATTCACGGTGGATGTCAGGTAACTTCAGGTGGGATATCAAGGTAATTCAGGGTGGGATGTAAGGTACTTCACGGTGGGTATGCAAGGTCAACTTCACGGGTGGGATATTCTGGTACTCACGGTGGATGCAGTAACTTCACGGGTGGGATAGTCAAGGATTGTATTCAAGAGCCGGCCGTGGAAGCTTACAGCGTACCACACAGCGGTAGCGGCATCAGTATTGATGTTTTAATACTAATCCTTTTAAGGTCTAATTACGAGTTTCTGCATTAATAATAGCTGTTAGTTCCCACTTGTCACGGGCATTGGGTAGATAAATGGGCCTTCGAATGATGGTGGGGTATATTTAAGGCCTGCTCACGACTGCTCCACACAATGGCTGACCACCACCTCCACCGCCGCCCGGCTTACTCAAGAGTTAAGGCTGATTCACACTGGCGTTTTTTCGGCATTTTTATCTGACGAGAAGGGGTCTGGGTCTGGGGCTGGTGTCATGATCGCAATAGGTTTTCAACAAAAATCACACACCGATCGCTCTGTCTTTCAAGAGACCGACTTCTCGTCAGATAAAAATGCCGAAAAAACGCCAGTGTGAATCAGCCTTTAACACAACCATATAAGGACTCCTGGACCTAATTTTACCTTAATTATGATGCGCGTGCATTCACAAGGTATGTATGTTACTCGGTTATGTTGAAAACTCGCCTGTAATGGTCTGGGAAGAAATGTGATGGAATAAGGGCAGAGCGGCTGACATGTTGAACGCCACCACTGGAATCTAATCTCGACTGAACTTCCTTACCGTACACGCCTTAATTATCACCTTTCCTCGCTCGTTATATCGTATATGAGCTTAGACAAGGACATATAAGGTTGCGTAGTCCACCGTTGATTCTTGCTCGTCGCCGCGCGGTGCAACGGGGCGAGAACACTTCTTGCATGTGGCCCATTCAGACTACGAAACAACTTTTTGGTGTACGAAACAATTTGCGTACGAAGTGACCGCACCCTACCCATCCTTACCCTTCCTTGATTAGGTGATGAATTACCATGGTGGCTGATGACTTCCCTTCTCTCCTCGCCCCCCTTCTCCCCGCCCTCCCTCCAGTGCATCGCAATCTTCGTGCCGGTGCCGTTGCTGCGGGCGTTTCAGCGCGTGCAGCAGCGTCTGGTGCGGGAACTTGAGAAGAAGTTCAGCGGTAAGCACGTGGTGGTGATTGCCCAGCGCCGCATCCTGGCCAAACCCACACGCAAGATGAAGAACCCACCAAAACAAAAGAGGCCCAGGAGGTGAGGGTGTGGGTGTGATCTATCTGTATCTAACTGGGTGTGGGTGTGATCTATCTGTATCTAACTGGGTGGGTGTGTAGATCTATCTGTATCTAACTGGGTGGGTGTGTAGATCTATCTGTATCTAACTGGGTGTGTGTGTGATCTATCTATCTAACTGGGTGTGTGTGTGATCTATCTGTATCTAACTGGGTGTGTGTGTGATCTATCTGTCTATCTAACTGGGTGTGGGTGTGATCTATCTGTATCTAACTGGGTGTGGGTGTGATCTATCTGTAGCTAACTGGGTGTGGGTGTGATCTATCTGTAGCTAACTGGGTGTGTGTGTGATCTATCTGTCTATCTAACTGGGTGTGTGTGTGATCTATCTGTATCTAACTGGGTGTGGGTGTGATCTATCTGTATCTAACTGGGTGTGTGTGTGATCTATCTGTCTATCTAACTGGGTGTGTGTGTGATCTATCTGTATCTAACTGGGTGTGGGTGTGATCTATCTGTATCTAACTGGGTGTGTGTGTGATCTATCTGTATCTAACTGGGTGTGGGTGTGATCTATCTGTCTATCTAACTGGGTGTGGGTGTGATCTATCTGTATCTAACTGGGTGTGGGTGTGATCTATCTGTATCTAACTGGGTGTGGGTGTGATCTATCTGTATCTAACTGGGTGTGGGTGTGATCTATCTGTATCTAACTGGGTGTGGGTGTGATCTATCTGTCTATCTAACTGGGTGTGTGTGTGATCTATCTGTATCTAACTGGGTGTGTGTGTGATCTATCTGTATCTAACTGGGTGTGTGTGTGATCTATCTGTATCTAACTGGGTGTGGGTGTGATCTATCTGTATCTAACTGGGTGTGTGTGTGATCTATCTGTCTATCTAACTGGGTGTGGGTGTGATCTATCTGTATCTAACTGGGTGTGGTGTGATCTATCTGTATCTAACTGGGTGTGGGTGTGATCTATCTGTATCTAACTGGGTGTGGGTGTGATCTATCTGTATCTAACTGGGTGTGTGTGTGATCTATCTATCTAACTGGGTGTGGGTGTGATCTATCTGTCTATCTAACTGGGTGTGGGTGTGATCTATCTGTATCTAACTGGGTGTGTGTGTTGATCTATCTGTCTATCTAACTGGGTGTGGGTGTGATCTATCTGTATCTAACTGGGTGTGGGTGTGATCTATCTGTCTATCTAACTGGGTGTGGGTGTGATCTATCTGTCTATCTAACTGGGTGTGGGTGTGATCTATCTGTATCTAACTGGGTGTGGGTGTGATCTATCTGTCTATCTAACTGGGTGTGGGTGTGATCTATCTGTATCTAACTGGGTGTGTGTGTGATCTATCTGTCTATCTAACTGGGTGTGGGTGTGATCTATCTGTATCTAACTGGGTGTGGGTGTGATCTATCTGTATCTAACTGGGTGTGGGTGTGATCTATCTGTCTATCTAACTGGGTGTGGGTGTGATCTATCTGTATCTAACTGGGTGTGGGTGTGATCTATCTGTCTATCTAACTGGGTGTGGGTGTGATCTATGGCCCTTACCAAGAGTCACGATGAAGGTCGTCGCTCGGCCTTCATCGTGACTCGCTACGGGCCTATCTGTCTTTCTACCTGTGGGTGTGTGAGAGAGGGAAAGGCTAGTAGAGTGTGTGGTAGTGTGTTACTTCTTATAGAGGATGGGAAAGTGTGTGTGTGTGAAAGAGAGAGAGGCTGGTAGAGTGTGTGTGGTTTTTTTTTTTAATGAGGTGAGAAATGGTGCCCCCTTGTTGCTTACTAACTGATATTTGATGCCAGGAGAAGGGAATACTACACTTCTTCTAAATGTCAGCTGTATTTTATCATAGTTAACCCTAGTATCAGGTAAACAGGCATCATTTGAAGCATGAGACCTTAAGATAGAATGGAATTTTTACCTCTGAAAAAAATGGACAAGTGTGTGTGTGTGAGTGTGGGGCTGGGAGTGTGTGTGTGTGGGGGGGGCTGGGAGTGTGTGTGTGTGGGGGGCTGGGAGTGTGTGTGTGTGGGGGGGCTGGGAGTGTGTGTGTGTGGGGGGGCTGGGAGTGTGTGTGTGTGTGGGGGGGCTGGGAGTGTGTGTGTGTGGGGCTGGGAGTGTGTGTGTGTGTGTGGGGGCTGGGAGTGTGTGTGTGTGTGTGGGGGGCTGGGAGTGTGTTGTGTGAGTGGGGGGCTGGGAGTGTGTGTGTGTGTGGGGGGCTGAGAGTGTGTGTGGGGGCTGGGAGTGTGTGTGTGGGGGGGGGGCTGGTAGTGTGTGTGTGGGGGGGGCTGGGAGTGTGTGTGTGAGTGGGGGGCTGGAGTGTGTGGTCCCTCCAATGCCTGGCAGCCTGTGTAGGGTGCCAAGGTTTCGCTAAGGGACTAGAGTATCAGGGCGCCCTGCTCCCTCCTTAAGGCCGGGATGCCAGAATGCCCCTGACATTAGAGATTTAGGGCTGGTCGTCACATCAGGGGCACTTGACGCATGATGGCCCCTGACATTAGAGGTTTAGCGTAAGGGCTGCTCGTCACATCAGGGGCACTTGACGCATGATGGCCCCTGACATTAGAGGTTTAGGGCTGGTCGTCACATCAGGGGCACTTGACGCATGATGGCCCCTGACATTAGAGGTACAGCGTAAGGGGTGGTTGTGGTGACCTGCTGGAGTTGTGGTAAGTGGTTCACAGCGACTGTTAGTAGTGCCGAGCCACTGGTTGGCCACTCGCTGGTAAAGGGTCACATTTTATCCTTGCTGTCTAAGGCCACCAAGAGTTCTGGAGAGATTGTTTCCGGCTCCAAGAGTGTACTTGTACGCTGCATTGCCGTAACGTATCTGACGCAGTTTGCAAATTGTTGGCTATGCGAAAATGAATAGCAATAACTGTTTTGTGGTTTATTTTAGGTTTTTAAGTGTCTGTATGTCTGTGTGCTTAGGCTTTGTAGAGGACATAGGGTTGTTATGAGGGTGCGTGTGTTATTTTCGGTATTTATATGCCGTACCCCATAGTAAATAAATACCCCCCCCACAGCCGCACCCTGACCTGTGTGCACGACAACATCCTCGAGGACCTGGTGTTCCCCGCGGAGATCGTGGGCAAGCGTATCCGTGTGCGTCTGGACGGCTCCCGCCTCATCAAGGTGCACCTCGACAAGGCACAGCAAACCAACATTGAACACAAGGTGGGAAATAATACTAATAATAGTAGTACAGTAAAACCTCTCATATTGGGACTAATTGGGCCAAGGAGTGGTCCGAGTAATGCAAGGATCCGAATAATGGGGGGATATGTATAAAATAAAAAAAAATAAAAAAATCTAGGTGTATATATATATATCTAGCTAGGAAATTTCGACCCCTTAAAAAAAAAATAAAAAAAAAAAAAAAATCTGTATGATCTAGGAAATAATAGCTAGGAAATTTCGACCCCTAAAAAAAAAAAAAAAAAAAAAAAAAAAAAAAAATAGGTGTATATTAGCTAGGACCCAGCTAGGAAATTTCGACCCCCCCCCCCCCCCCCCCCCCCCCCAATAGAGGAGGTCCGAATACGAGAGGTTTTACTGTAATAATTTTATTTTTACCCTATGACATACAGGACAAAATGATGAACCCTTCTAGCATGAGTACCTGATTGCTACTA
Organism: Chionoecetes opilio; assembly: GCA_016584305.1. Taxonomy (NCBI): domain Eukaryota; kingdom Metazoa; phylum Arthropoda; class Malacostraca; order Decapoda; family Majidae; genus Chionoecetes; species Chionoecetes opilio. Next base: position 22,703 of record JACEEZ010015079.1, read on the forward strand.
CTCTAAGAAGAACTGAATTATAGTCACCACCTTAACCGGTTTATGGAACTGTCGCCGATGGGAATTCTCGCCGAAACACCAAACTAGAACTCGTCGACGTGAAAATGCTAACCTAACCTGGACAATGGCACCTAACTTAACCTAACTGATCAAACTAGTGCTAGTATTTCATCCCTGAATGCAGAAACGCAGGTAACACTTGATTAAATGTATATATTGGGTCCTGTAATATCAAGAATTGGAACACTCGACCACGGCGGCGAGAATTCCTATAGGCAACAGTTCCAGGTACCTAAAATACTACTACTACTACTACTACTACTACTACTACTACTACTACTACTACTACTACTACTACCTCCTCCTCCTCCTCCTCCTCCTCCTCCTCCTCCTCCTCCTCCTCCTCCTCCTCCTCCTCCTCCTCCTCCTCCTCCTCCTCCTCCTCCTCCTCCTCCTCCTCCTCCTCCTCCTCCTCTCCTCTCCTCCTCCTCTCCTCTCCTCCTCCTACTCCTCTCCTCCTCCTCCTCCTCCTCCTACTCCTACTCCTACTCCTACTCCTACTCCTACTCCTACTACTCCTCTTACTACTCCTACTACTCCTACTCCTACTCCTACTCCTACTACTCCTACTACTACTACTACTACTACTACTACTACTACTACTACTCCTAACTACTACTACTACTACTACTACTACTACTACTACTAACCATACCCATCTAGTTCCCGCATGCAAACCAGGGTCAGGCTCTCACCCCCTGTCATCTCCCTACAGGTGGAGACGTTTGGCGCCGTGTACAAGAAGCTCACAGGCAAGGAGGTCAGCTTTGAGTTCCGGGACACTTATTTGTAAAGGTGAAATATTCCGTTCTTAAAGTAAATAGGAGAAAAAAATAGTTGTCTTGTATTTTCCTTCATGGTGACTTAACCCCTTGAGGCCCAGAACGTGATTTCCATTGTCATTTGGGTGCCATTAGACGATTTTTAGTGGATATTAGCAATGTTTTGTAGCTATGACCTGTTTAGTATCCTTGGCCACTACCGTAGATAACAGTGAAGTCGCCAGTTCTACGTTTCTTTGTTATGTACAGACGTGTGGTGGTGTTAATAGTTACATTTGTACATCCATGATTTCAGGACAGTTAGAAGGGGCTATCTGGAGAGTCTGTCATTTTGTGTCTTCATCTGTGTCATAGTAGGGCTATAAATGAACAAATTACAAAAATAAAACCGAGTGGCGACCTCACTATACCTACTACAGTAAAGTCGCCAGCTAGTATTTTAACCCAACAGTTGAGTCGCCACTCTGGGGAATTCAGGGAAATTAGAGGTAAAGTAAAACAAGTCTCTATATATATTAGCTGCGGAAGATGCTTGGATATATAAAAATTCCTCTGCCAACGCGAAAACAAATTCTATTCAAGTTTGAAAGATCTGGCAAGTCTTGTGTCCTGCCGCCCGAAAGGCTATTGTTTACTGTCTGTCATCGCGCGAAGAAAAACGTGAGAAGCAAAATGCGCAACAGTTATATTTGCAGCTACAAAGCATAAAACTACGCTGAAACAGGGTAGATTATACAGTCATGATATAAACTACTGTGTATCATCTTCAGTGGCACATAAAAATCAGTAGTAATGCTATAATTCGTAATATTTGGCGCTTGGCGACTTCACTGTTATCTACGGTAACTCATTTGGTATATTCAGTCACTTCGTAGTTTTATGGCTAACGGCAGACACTTTTTATAGCCAAGGAAAGATCTGGGCGTGAAGGGGTTAATAGTAAGTAATTTAGTTATGAGGTATATGTATGGAGAGAGAGAGGTGTGGGAGGTGAGTTATGTTCTGAGAGAGAGAGAGAAAGAGTACGTTATTTGTTAAGGTGAAAACTCTATTCAAACTACAGTAAAAGTTCTCATATTGGGACTAATTGGGCCAAGGAGTGGTCCGAGTAATGCAAGGATATCCGAATAATGGGGGATTATATATGGGGGGGATATGTATAAAAAAATAAAAATAATGATAATAATCTAGGTGTATATAGCTAGGAAATCTCGACCCCTAAAAAAAAAAAATATATATATATATAATTCTAGGTGTATATATAGCTAGGAAATTTCGACCCCTAATCCCTAATAGAGTCCGAATACGAGAGGTTTGACTACAACTAACACTACGTAGTCAGTTTTTTTTAACAAGGCAAAAATTCCATGTTATCTTAAGATCTCATGGTTAAAATGATGCCTATGTTTACCTGATGATATGGTTAGCAGCTAAAATACAGCTGAAATTTAGAAGCGTAGTATTCCCTTCTCCTGGCATCAAATATCAGGCAGTAAGCAGCAAGGGGGCACCATTTTTAGCCTCGTTAAAAATAATAGACTAGTCAATCCGAGAGACTATAATATAACTCTTGGAGCAATATCAATACCCATTTACCTTACAGTGCGTGTCCAGTCGGTTTTTAAATGAAGTTATTGTGCTGGCTTCGACAACATTAGCTGGTAATTTGTTCCATCGATCAACAACTCTGACATTGAGATCATTCTTTAGAGATCTGTGATCGACTAGTGCCGACTATTCAGTTTTAAGAACAAGGAAGCTACAAGAGGCAGTTCCTGTTACTTAACTACCTATATCCACCTCTTCCCCATCCATGAATTTATCCAGACTCCTTTTAAAGACCCCAATAGACTCCGCATTGACCACCTGACGACCGAGTCCATGCCAATCATTCACCACCCTATTTGTGAACCAGTTTCTCCCAATTTCCTTTTTAAATCTACGCTTTTCCAGCTTGAATCCGTGACTTCTCCTACCCTGGTTAATAGCCGTGAGAACTTTTCCTACCTCTCCTTTATTGTATCCCTTTATCCACTTAAACACTTCTATCACATCGCCCCTTACTCTACGCCTCTCGATGTGTGTTTTAAACTGGTTTCTTGTCACTTGAGGAGAAAGTCGGAGAGATATAAAGTAACTTAAGATGTTTGAGAGAGAGAAAGGTTTGATAGAAAGTGAAAGGGAGGAAGAAAAGTTGCAAGAGTGAGATAAATATATATACCTCATTCTTGTGTCAATGTCTTCAAGTATTGGGAACCCTAGTCATCTACAGACATACTAACAGTGCATTTTATAAGGCAATCTTCCATGGCGACACTTTGGGTAGGCAGAAAGGTCAAGGCCTAACTGTTAATATAGTGTTTTGGCTACATCAACTTCACCCTTTTGTATGTTGTGTATAAATAAAGATCCTAGGCAGTAATAAGAAGCACTTCTGGATCTTACACACACAGATCAGATGAACCATTGTATCCAGGAAGGTGTTTATGAACAACTATCTTGTCGCCCAGTAGCTTAAAATTGTTCTTACTGGGCGACAGTTTTCCATCACTGGGAGACTTTTTGGTCGCCCAGTTACCATGTTATAAAATACACTGCCTACTGCTACTACTACTACCACTACTCCTACTACTACTACTACTACTCCTACTACTACTCCTACTACTACTACTACTACTACTACTATTACTACTATTACTACTACTACTGCTACTGCTACTGCTACTGCTACTGCTACTGCTACTGCTACCACTACTACCACTACTGCTACTACCACTACTACCACTACTGCTGCTGCTGCTACTACTACTACTACTACTACTACTACTACTACTACTACTACTACTACTACTACTACTACTACTACTACTACTACTACTACTACTACCACTACTACCACTACTACTACTACTACTACTACCACTACTACTACTACTACTACTACTACTACTACTACTACTACTACTACTACTGCTACCACTACTGCTACTGCTACTACTACTACTACTACTACTACTACTACTACTACTACTACTGCTACTACTACTGCTACCACTACTACTGCTACCACTACTACTATTACTACTACTATTACTACTACTACTACTACTATTACTACTACTACACTACTACTACTACCACTACCACTACCACTACCACTACCACTACCACTACCACTTCTACTTCTACTGCTGCTACTACTACTACTACTACTACTACTACCACTACCACTACCACTACCACTTTCACTACCACTACTACCACTACCACTACCACTACCACTACCACTACTACTACTACTACTACTACCACCACTACCACTACCACTACCACTACTACTACTATTATTACTACTACTACTATTATTACTACTACTACTGTTATTACTACTACTACTATTACTATTACTATTACTACTACCACTACCACTACCACTACTACTACCACCACTACTAATAATGCTACCACCACTACTACTACTACTAATGCTAATGCTACCACCACCACTACTACTACTACTTTTACTACTAATAATGCCACCACTACTACTAGTACTACTACTTTGCACTGTACTAACACTATTTCAATATCTTACAGTACTTACTAACAACCTATTGGTGACTCAGGGGTAGAAAGGGTTAAATTAGGATTAGTATTACGTGCAAAGAATAGATTTTATATGTTTAGTTAGGGAGAGAAGAGTTTTTTGTTAAGTGTACAGTAGATAACACTATAGTCGCCAGTCACTCGCCACTACACTAATGTCGGCTTTAACAATATATTACGAATTATAGCATCACTACAGCCTTGTATGTGCCACTGAAGACATGTAGTGTGATGTACATAATATAAACTACTGTGCATGTCTCTACAGTGGCACATACAAGGCTGTAGTGATGCTAACAGTAGTAATATATTGTTAAGGCCGACATTAGTGCAGTGGCGAGTGACTGGCGACTATAGTGTTAGGTACGGTAGAACTCCGGAATTTACTGAAAAGAGGATTTATTTACTGAAAGAGAAAGGTACCAAGTTTGTTCTATATTACAAAGGGGTCATTTTCTCTCTCTCTCTCTCTCTCTCTCTCTCTCTCTCTCTCTCTCTCTCTCTCTCTCTCTCTCTCTCTCTCTCTCTCTCTCTCTTTCATTCTCTCTATTTTCTTTCTCCCATCTTCCAGTCCTCAGAAATTTTTGGTCGTATAAGGTAAGAAAGTAAACCCCTTGAGACCCAGAACGTAATTTCCATTGTAATTTGGGTACCATTAGACGATTTGTAGTGACTAAGCAATATTTTATAGCTATGACCTGTTTAGTATCCTTGTCCACTTAACTTATTTGGTATATTCAGTGACTAGTTTTATGGCTCGACAACAGACACATTTTTATAGCCAAGGAAAGATCTGGGTGTGAAGGGGTTAATGTTGTTTAAGGCTTATTTTTGGTCGTATAGAGTGTCTTGCACGTGACGTCACAGCCCTTGTTGTGGGTGCGACAGGCGCGGGAGATGCGAGCTGGAGGACCAACAAACGCCACTTGCCGCCCGTGTTTGCCAGCTTAATGGTACTTTTCCCCTACCAAATATATGTTTATCAGTATAAAATATATACTGTTATCTTCGGAAATGTTTGTTCTATAATAATATCAAATAAAAAACCCGTAAAACACACTAAAGAAAGGCCATTATGAGACTCAAGAAATATGCATGAACTTAATATTCACCATCGCCAGCTCCCATTTAATATTTTGAGAGAACTTTTTACATGGACAATATCAATAGAAGCGGAATTTCATTAGCTTTTCATTGATATATTTCGTTTATTGATAAATTAATTAGAACCATGCATAAATTAGCGTTAACTAAATATATAACCTGAAATCGGGTAAGTTTTCCAGATGTCAGGTTATTTATTTAGTTAACGCTAATTTATACATGGTTCTAATTCATTTATCAGATAACGAAATATAGCAATGGAAAGCTAATGAAATTCCGCTTCTATTGATATTCTCCATGTAAAAAAAAATCCCGCAAAATATTAAATGGCGAAGAGTTTAATATAATATTAAGTTCATGCATATTTCTTTAGTGTGTTTTACGGTTTTTTTATTTGATCATATTATATAACAAACATTTCCGAGGATGACAGTATACCTTTATACTGATAAACATATATTTGGTAGGGAAAATTACCATAAGCTGGCAAACACGGGCGGCAAGTGGAGTTTGTTGGTCCTCCAGCTCGCTCCGACGGGCGGCATTTGGCTTGAAGCCGCTAGATCGTGACGTCAGTGCAAGACACCTATAAGGTAAGAAATTGAAGGTTGTTTAAGGTAAGGTGTGTTTAGGTAAGCTGCCACCCTTACCCAAGCCATCTTGCCTTTGTGCGGAGAATGGCTTGCCCGAACGAAAGGAGGGCAATGCAGAATGGAAAATATTACAGTGTATAGGAAACATTTGAGGCGATGGGTGAGACTGGCTACACAGAGAACGGAGGAGAGAGCGTAGTGTTTGGAGAGAGATTTGATGCATTTCCAGAGAGAGAGAGATTTGATGCATTTCCAGAGAGAGAGAGATTTGATGCATTTCCAGAGAGAGAGAGATTTGATGCATTTCCAGAGAGAGAGAGATTTGATGCATTTCCAGAGAGAGAGATTTGATGCATTTCCAGAGAGAGAGAGATTTGATGCATTTCCAGAGAGAGAGAGATTTGATGCATTTCCAGAGAGAGATTTGATGCATTTCCAGAGAGAGAGAGATTTGATGCATTTCCAGGGAGAGAGAGATTTGATGCATTTCCAGAGAGAGAGATTTGATGCATTTCCAGAGATTTGATGCATTTCCAGAGATTTGATGCGTTTCCAGAGAGATTTGATGCATTTCCAGAGAGAGATTTGATGCATTTCCAGAGATTTGATGCATTTCCAGAGATTTGATGCATTTCCAGAGATTTGATGCATTTCCAGAGATTTGATGCGTTTCCAGAGAGATTTGATGCATTTCCAGAGAGATTTGATGCATTTCCAGAGAGATTTGATGCATTTCCAGAGAGATTTGATGCATTTCCAGAGATTTGATGCATTTCCAGAGATTTTATGCATTTCCAGAGATTTTATGCATTTCCAGAGAGATTTTATGCATTTCCAGAGATTTGATCCATTTCCAGAGAGATTTTATGCATTTCCAGAGAGAGATTTTATGCATTTCCAGAGAGATTTGATGCATTTCCAGAGAGATTTTATGCATTTCCAGAGAGATTTGATCGCATTTCCAGAGAGATTTTGATGCATTTGCAGAGAGATTTGATGATTTCCAGAGAGATTTGATGCATTTCCAGAGAGATTTGGTGCATTTCCAGAGAGATTTGATGCATTTCCAGAGAGATTTGATGCATTTCCAGAGAGATTTGATGCATTTCCAGAGAGATTTAATGCATTTCCAGAGAGATTTGATGCATTTCCAGAGAGATTTGATGCATTTCCAGAGAGAGATTTGATGCATTTCCAGAGAGATTTGATGCATTTCCAGAGAGAGAGAGATTTGATGCATTTCCAGAGAGAGATTTGATGCATTTCCAGAGAGAGAGAGAGATTTGATGCATTTCCAGAGAGAGAGAGATTTGATGCATTTCCAGAGAGAGAGAGAATTTGATGCATTTCCAGAGAGAGAGAGAGAGAGATTTGATGCATTTCCAGAGAGAGAGAGAGATTTGATGCATTTCCAGAGAGATATGTCTGGGAATCAATGGACAAGTTATGTTATTGGATGGAAGGAGGCAAGGGTAATGATGCTAAAGATGGGTATGAGAGGGTAATGATGGGTATGAGAGGGTAATGATGGGTATGAGAGGGTAATTATGCTAAAGATGGGTATGAGAGGGTAATGATGGGTATGAGAGGGTAATGATGGGTATGAGAGGGTAATGATGCTAAAGATGGGTATGAGAGGGACAGAATAACGCAGGATTTGATAGGGACAATAACAGATGATGGAATACTACGACTTGTTATAGATCTAGTAGTAGTAAAACATGGATAGGAGGAGATAGAGAAATTACAAAGGAAGGAAAGGTTAGAAATTACAAAGGAAGGGAAGGTTAGAGAAATTACAAAGGAATGAAAGGTTAGGTTAGAGAAATTACAAAGGTTAGGTTAGAGAAATTACAAAGGAAGGAAAGGTTAGGTTAGAGAAATTACAAAGGAAGTAAAGGTTAGGTTAAGTCATTGAGTTTATAGTAGTAAATAGGGATGCAATTAAGATAGAATAGTTACAGGAAGAGATAGATAATAAATAGAATAGAAGGAAGGAAGGAAGGAAGAAATAAGGAATAAGGAAGAGGAAGGAAGAGAGAAATAAAACGCAATAAGAGAAAGAAAATATTGAAGGAAAAGATTAAAACAATGAGAGAAGGAAGTGAAAAGATGGGAATTGAAGGAAGGAAGGAAGGAAGAGAGAAATAAAACTCAATAAGAGAAAATATTGAAGGAAGAGATTAAAACTGAGAGAAGGAAGTGAAGGAAGGAAGGAAGAAATAGATGAAGACAATAAGAGAAAGAAAGAATGAAAGTAGTTATAAGAGAAATGAGATTATAGGGAATAGATAAAAACTCAATAAAGAGAGAGAGAAGAAAGAAAGAAAGAGATAGACAGAATAAGAAAGAATAGATGAAGGATGGAATACGAGAATTAAAGAGACTAGAAGAAAGGAAGGAATAGATAAAACGCAATAAAGAGAGAGAGAGAGAGAGAGGAAAGAAGGAAGGAAGGAAAGATAGCAGCCCTCACAGTTCGAAGTGGCTATAAACTTTGCTTTTTTCTGTCTTTTATGTTCTTGGCTCCTGGTTTGACGAAAGGGGGGAGGGGGGTCTCAAGGGGGGCTGGGGGCGTCTCAAGGGGGGCTGGGGGCGTATCAAGGGGGGCTGGGGGTCTTAAGGGGGGCTGGGGGCGTCTCAAGGGGGGCTGGGGGTGTCTCAAGGGGGGCTGGGGGCGTCTTAAGGGGGGCTGGGGGGGCGTCTTAAGGGGGCTGGGGGGGAGTCTCAAGGGGGGCTGGGGGCGTCTCAAAAGGGGGGTAGGGGCAGTTAAGGGGATCACATGGCACTATTCCAAAATCTAAGAAAAACTGTGGCTCTATGGAGAACGTGTCTGTACGTGTGTGTGTTTTGTGTGTGTACTTTTACAAGGTATTGAGGTGTTTGGAATGTATGTATGTGTGTGTGTGTGTGTGTGTGTGTGTTTTGGCGCCTTTTCCAGAGGGTATATATGGCGTGGTGTAGAGAAGGGAGTGCTCTGATTGGTTGTTCCAGTTTTGGCGGTGTTCCAGGCCTTGTAGCTTCCTGGAACGAACGTTGGGAGGGGGGGGGTTAAGAGAGAGAGAGAAAGTGAGTTGATGCGTTTCCAGAGAGAGAGAGAGAGAGAGAGAGATTTGATGCGTTTCCAGGGAGAGAGAGAGAGAGATTTGATGCATTTCCAGAGAGAGAGAGAGAGATTTGATGCATTTCCAGAGACAGAGAGAGAGAGAGAGATTTGATGCATTTCCAGAGAGAGATTTGATGCATTTCCAGAGAGAGAGAGAGAGAGATTTTATGCATTTCCAGAGAGAGAGATTTGATGCATTTCCAGAGAGAGAGAGAGAGAGAGATTTGATGCATTTCCAGAGACAAGAGAGAGAGAGATTTGATGCATTTCCAGAGAAAGAGAGAGAGAGAGATTTGATGCATTTCCAGAGAGAGAGAGAGAGATTTGATGCATTTCCAGAGAGAGAGAGATTTGATGCATTTCCAGAGAGAGAGAGAGATTTGATGCGTTTCCAGAGAGAGAGAGAGAGAGAGAGATTTGATGCATTTCCAGGAGAGAGAGAGAGAGAGAGAGAGATATTTGATGCATTTCCAGAGAGAGAGAGAGATTTGATGCATTTCCAGAGAGAGATTTTATGCATTTCCAGAGAGAGAGATTTAATGCATTTCCAGAGAGAGAGAGAGAGAGATTTGATGCATTTCCAGAGAGATTTTATGCATTTCCAGAGAGATTTGATGCATTTCCAGAGAGATTTTTGGATGCATTTCCAGAGAGAGAGAGAGAAATTTTGATGCATTTCCAGAGAGAGAGATTTGATGCATTTCCAGAGAGAGAGAGAGAGAGAGATTTGATGCATTTCCAGAGAGAGAGAGAGAGATATTTGATGCATTTCAGGAGAGAGAGATTTGATGCATTTCCAGAGATTTATGCATTTCCAGAGAGATTTATGCATTTCCAGAGGATTTATGCATTTCCAGAGAGAGAGAGAGAGAAGATTTGATGCATTTCCAGAGAGAGAATTTGATGCATTTCCAAGAGAGAGAGAGAGAGAGATTTTTATGCATTTCCGAGAAAAGAGAGAGAGAGATTTGATGCATTTCCAAGAGAGAGAGAGAGAGATTTGATGCATTTCCAGAGAGAGAAGGGGATTTGATGCATTTCCAGAGAGAGAGAGAGAGAGATTTTGATGCATTTCCAGAGAGAGAGAGATTTGATGCATTTCCAGAGAGAGAGAGAGAAAATTTGATGCATTTCCAGAGAGAGAGAGAGATTTGATGCATTTCCAGAGAGAGAGAGAGAGATTTGATGCATTTCCAGAGAGAGAGAGAGAGTTTGATGCATTTCCAGAGAGAGAGAGAGATTTGATGCATTTCCAGGAGAGAGAGAGAGAGAGAGTTTGATGCATTTCCAGAAGAGAGAGAGATTTGATGCATTTCAGAGAGAGAGAGAGAGAGAGATTTGATGCATTTCCAGAGAGAGGAGAGAGGAGATTTGATGCATTTCCAGAGAAGAGAGAGATTTTGATGCATTTCCAGAGAGAGAGAGATTTGATGCATTTCCAGAGAGAGAGAGGAGAGAGATTTGATGCATTTCCAGAGAGAGAGAGAGAGAGAGATTTGATGCATTTCCAGAGAGAGAGAGAGATATTTGATGCATTTCAGAGAGAGAGAGAGAGAGATTTGATGCATTTCCAGAGAGAGAGAGAGAGATTTGATGCATTTCCAGAGAGAGAGAGAGATTTGATGCATTTCCAGAGAGAGAGAGAGATTTGATGCATTTCCAGAGAGAGAGAGAGAGAGATGCATTTGAGAGAGAGAGAGAGAGATTTGATGCATTTCCAGAGAGAGAAGAGAGAATTTGATATTCGAGAGAGAGATTTGATGCATTTCCAGAGAGGAGAGAGAGAGAGAGATTTGATGCATTTCCAGAGAGAGAGAGGAGAGAGAGATTTTGATGCATTTCCAAAAGAGAGAGAGAGAGAGAGAGATTTGATGCATTTCCAGAGAGAAAGAGAGAGAGATTTGATGCATTTCCAGAGAGAGAGAGAGAGAGAGATTTGATGCATTTCCAAGAGAGAGAGAGAGAGGATTTGATGCATTTCCAGAGAGGAGAGAGAGAGAATTTGATGCATTTCCAGAGAGAGAGAGAGAGAGATTTATGCATTTCCAGAGAGAGAGAGAGATTTGATGCATTTCCAGAGAGAGAGAGAGAGAGATTTGATGCATTTCCAGAGAGAGAGAGATTTGATGCATTTCCAGAGAGAGAGAGAGAGAGAGAGAGAGATTTGATGCATTTCCGAGAGAGAGAGAGAGAGATTTGATTTCCAGAGAGAGAGAGAAATTTTTTTGCATTTCCAGAGAAGAGAGAGAGAGAGTTTATGAGAGAGAGAGAGAGGATTTGATGCATTTCCAGAGAGAGAGAGAGAGAGAGATTTGATGCATTTCCAGAGAGAGAGAGAGAGAGAGAGATTTGATGCATTTCCAGAGAGAGAGAGAGAGAGAGATTTGATGCATTTCCAGAGAAGATTGATGCATTCAGAGAGAGAGAGAGATTTGATGCATTTCCAGAGAGAGAGAGAGAGAGAGAGAGAGAGATTTGATGCATTTCCAGAGAGAGAGAGAGAGATTTGATGCATTTCCAGAGAGAGAGAGAGAGATATTTGATGCATTTCAGAGAGATTTGATGCATTTCCAGAGAGAGAGAGAGAGAGAGATATTTGATGCATTTCCGAGAGAGAGAGATTTGATGCATTTCCAGAGAGAGAGAGAGAGAGATATTTGATGCATTTCCAGAGAGAGAGATAGAGAGATTTTGATGCATTTCCAGAGAGAGAGAGATTTGATGCATTTCCGAGAGAGAGAGATTTGATGCATTTCCAGAGAGAGAGAGAGAGATTTGATGCATTTCCAGAGAGAGAGAGAGAGAGAGAGATTTGATGCATTTCCAGAGAGAGAGAGAGAGAGAGATTTGATGCATTTCCAGAGAGAGAGAGAGAGAGATTTGATGCATTTCCAGAGAGAGAGAGAGAGAGAGAGAGAGATTTGATGCATTTCCAGAGAGATAGAGAGAGAGAGAGAGAATTTGATGCATTTCCAGAGAGAGAGAGAGAGAGAGAGAGAGAGATTTGATGCATTTCCAGAGAGAGAAAGGAGAGAGAGAGAGAGAGAGAGATTTGATGCATTTCAGAGAGAGGAGAGATTTGATGCATTTCCAGAGAGAGAGAGAGAGAGAGAGATTTGATGCATTTCCAGAGAGAGAGAGAGAGAGAGAGAGAGATTTGATGCATTTCCAGAGAGAGGGGAGAGAGAGATTTGATGCATTTCCAAGAGAGAGAGAGATATAGATTTGATGCATTTCCAGAGAGGAGGAGAGAGAGCAAGAGAGAGAGAGAAGAGAGAGAGATTTGATGCATTTCCAGAGAGAGAGAGAGAGAGAGAGAGAGATTTGATGCATTTCCAAAGAGAGAGAGAGAGAGTATTTGATGCATTTCCAGAGAGAGAGAGAGAGAGAGAGAGAGAGATTTGGAGGCATATTCCAGAGAGAGAGAGAGATTTTGATGCATTTCCAGAGAGAAGAGAAGATTGTGCATTTCAGAGATTTGATGCATTTCAAAAGAGAGAGAGAAGAGGAGAGAGAGGATTTGATGCATTTCCAGAGAGATTTGATGCATTTCCGAGAGAGAGAGAGAGAGAGTTTGATGCATTTCCAGAGGAGAGAGTGGATTTGATGCATTTCCAAGAGAGAGAGAAGAGAGAGAGAGAGAGATTATGCACAGAGAGAGAGAGAGAGAGAGATTTGATGCATTTCCAGAGAGAGAAGAGAGATTTGATGAGAGATTTGATGCATTCCAGAGAGAGAAGATTTGATGCATTTCCAGAGAGAGAGATTTGATGCATTTCCGAGAGAGAGAGAGAGAGATTTGATGCATTTCAGAAGAGATTTTTGCATTTCCAAGAAGAGAGAGAGAGAGAATTTGATGCATTTCCAGAGAGAGAAGAGAGAGAGAGATTTGATGCATTTCCAGAAGAGAGAGAGAATTTATGCATTTCCGAGAGAGAGATTTGATGCATTTCCAGAGAGAGAGAGAGAGAGAGAGAGATTTGATGCATTTTGCCAGAGAGGAGAGAGAAGAGATTTGATGCATTTCCAGAGGGAGAGGGGAGAGAGAAGAGAGAGAGAAAATTTTGATGCATTTCCAGAGAGAGAGAGAGAGAGAAGATTTGATGCATTTCAAGACAGAGAAGAGAGATTTTATGCATTTCCAGAGAGAGTTATGACAGAAGATTTGATGCATTTCCGAGAGAGAGAGAGAGAGAAATTGATGCATTCAGAGAGATTTGATGCATTTCCAGAGAGAGATTTGATGATTCCAGAGAGAAGAGAGAATTTGATGCATTTCCAAGAGAGAGAGAAGAATTTGATGCATTTCCAGAAGAAGAAGAGAGATAATTTCAGAGAGAGAGAGAGAAGATTTGATGCATTTCCAGAGAGAGAGAGAGAGAGAGAGAGAGATTGATGCATTCCAAAGATTTGATGCATTTCCAGAGAGAGAGAGAGAGAGAGAGAGATTTGATGCATTTCCAAGAGAGATTTGATGCATTTCCAAGAGAGAGAGAGGAAGAGAGGATGATGAGGGGAGAATTTGATGCATTTCCAGAGAGAGAGAGAGAGATTTGATGCATTTCCAGAAGGAGAGAAGAGTTTATAGAGAAAAGAGAAGATTTGATGCATTTCCAGAGGAGAGAGAGAGAGAGATTTGATGCATTCAGAGAGAGAGAGAAGAGAGATTTGATGCTTTCCAGAGAGAGAGAGAGAGAGAGAGAGATTTGATGCATTTCCAGAAGAGAGAGAGAAGATTTGATGCATTTCCAGAGAGAGAGAGAGAGAGAGGATGATTCTTTGATGCATTTCCAGAGAGAGAGAGAGAGAGAGAGATTTGATGCATTTCCAGAGAGAGAGAGAGAGAGATTTGATGCATTCAGAGAGAGAGAGAGAGATTGATGCATTTCAGAGAGAGAGAGAGAAGAGAGAGAGAGAAGAAGAGATTTGATGCATTTCCAGAGAGAGAGAGAGAGAGAAGAGAGAGAGGAGATTGATGCATTTCCGAGAGAGAGAGAGATTTTATGCATTTCAGAGAGAGAGAGAGATGAGAGAGATTGATGCATTTCCAGAGAGAGAGAGAGAGAGAAAGAGATTGATGCATTTCAGAGAGAGAGAGAGAGAGAGAGAGAGAGAGAGAGAGACGATGCATTTGTAAAGAGAGCAGTGGTGTATTTAGGATCTTTAAACATTACCTATCATTATTTTGACCGCATAATGGCATTTATTTAAGAGGAGCTACAACCAAACAAATGTCTTAATAGCGTTCATAGTAATAGCTTACAGGCGCTATATATACTAGGCTCCCACGTAAACAAACCATTCTGATTTGGGTTCAACTTTTTATTATTGCTATTTTTATCAACAGGAGTAAAAAAAAAAAAATAATAATTAAAAAAAAAAAAAAAAAAAAAAAAAAAATAATAATAATGATAATAATAATAATAATAAATAAATAAATAAATAAATAAATAAATAAATAAATAAATAAAAAATATATACCTAAAGAAAAGATATTTTTGAACCTTAAGAAAAATAATGATAACTTTGGCGTGATGAAGCAGTCTAGTGTGTGTGCGTGTGTGTGTGTGCGTGTACGTGTGTGTGCGTGACTACGTGTGTGTGTGTGACTACGTGTGTGTGTACTGTGTGTGTGTGTGACTACGTGTGTGTGTGTGTGTGTTGCTGACTACTGTGTGTGTGTGTACTGTTGTGTGACTACGTGTGTGTGTGCTGTAGTGTGTGTGTGACTACGTGTGTGTGTGTGCTACGTGTGTGTGTGTGTGACTACGTGTGTGTGCGTGACTACGTGGTGTGTGTGTGTGACTACGTGTGTGTGTGTGACTACGTTTTGTGTGGTGTGACTACGTGTGTGTGTGTGACTACGTGTGTGTGGGTGGACTACGTGTGTGTGTGTGACTACGTGTGTGGTGTGTGACTACGTGTGTGTGTGTGTGTGTGTGACTACGTGTGTGTGTGATGTGTGTGACTACGTGTGTGTTGTGTGATGTGTGTGTGTACAGTGTGTGTGGTGGTGTGTGTGTAAGTGTGTGTGAGGCGTGTGTGTGTTGTGTGTACTGTGTGTGTGGTGTGACTACGTGTGTGTGTGTGTGTGACTACGTGTGTGTGTGACTGGTGTGTGTATGTGTGTGACTACGTGTGTGGGTGTGTGTGCGTACATGTGTGTGTGTTGGTGGTATGTGTACGTGGTGTGTGTGTGGGGGTGTGTGAAAAGGGGGGGGGTGGAGGGGGGGGGGGGGGGGGGGGTGGGGGGGGGGG